>JAEUWJ010000442.1:0-85617 GCA_018524395.1 Podaxis carcinomalis | reverse complement strand
CGAGCTGAGGCTTCCCACGCCCAACGAACCAGACGAGACAGACAGCGATATAGCTACGGAGAAGCAGCTCTTGAGACTTGGGTTTCAGGTGGAGAAGAAGGCTGGAGAGGAACATAGAAGACGTGACGAAATGCAGGCTATGAAAGGATGATCAAATCCATAACTTTATCAAAGACATTGCTTAATCACTCACTAGAAAAAGTCAGCATTGAATAGCCCTTGTTCCTTGCTCGTCAATCCAGGCACCGCATATATCAATGTGACGAACCACACGACCTCCTCCAACGTCTTCCTCAGTCCTTCTTTCGTCGAAAGGTCCGGAGACCAAGCCTCAACATGCTTCAACAACTTTTCACCAAACTGGCGAAGAGAGGTACTATACACCAGGAATTGATCCGTAGTCTTCAATCCAGGGATCTCAGGATCAGCGAGGACACGCGCGAGGAGATTGAGCACGCTAGAAGTAGAGTTGGGCCTTGGCTCTTGAGCACCTTTGAACCAAGACGCTGGGATGACTGTGCTTGAGCTTGCTCCATGGACAGCGCATTGCGCGAGACCTGCAAGTATGACGTGTCAGCCTCCTTTCAGCGAGGATACCGAGAATTAAGTCACCTTCCGTGATCATGCCCGGGAGGTTGAACTCGAACCCATATCCAGTATGTATCAATGGGTGAACGAGTGCTTCATGGAACCTGTTCAACATCTCCACCTTCTTATTATTACCCTCTGGGAAATTGGCTGTAGTGGAGAAGACGTATTCCTCAACGACGCCGACAGGGTCAAGTGCCGCTAATTCGCCGGTGAAGAAGGCAAGGTAGGCGTCATAGTAACTGTGTCAATACATCAATAACCACAACTGGAATTTCGCTGAAACTATACATACTTCCGGTCGCCAAGGTGTTGGGTCCAGTTATCTTTGTTGATAGGACCAGGAGAAGCGAATGTGGGCTGTTGATAGGTGCATTGTTGGGCATACGCAGCCTTTATGACATCGGAGTCCGCCCCAAGGTACCATAAGGCGAGGACTGCATGAGCCGCATGGCTGAGCAATAAATGAAGAATTAGGACCGAGTGTAACATGGGTTGTATAGCAAGGAAAAGTACTTGTGACGTCCTACGTCGTCGAAGAAACAATGCCAGCGTTTATGATTGTCCTGCAATATCTCTCGCAAGGTCGCAGTACTAGCAGGTGTGGCTCCAGGAAAAGGTTTCGGGGTCGGAAGTTCCAACGATTGAAGAGGCTTTGGAGCAGGGAACAAATTAACAGCCTCATTCTGATTGAATTGAGACACCATTTTGCGAGGATGAAGGGTCGATAGAAGTAGTTGGGTTGGTGTTGTCGAAAGTAGGCCTGCTTTCTTATGGAATCCGATCTTGCGCAATGGGGGGATCTATATATATGCATGAAGGCTTTGTGTCTGATGACGAGACCTACTAGATGACATTACGATGGGAATCAGTGGTTCAGAAACGACATTCATCTGATTACCAATGCACTCCAAGCACTCGTGAACGAAATTGCGAAGTTCTTTCTGATTTGGGACCTATCCCGCGACGAAGACGGAATGTGTGAATCACGGGCTCACAAGAGCATCTGACTCATGAGTTACCCAGACTCGAAAGGGTATTACTTACTTTAGATGCGTCTCGGCGCTGAGTATGGGGTGAAAGTAGGACAAGGTGCATGTACACGGCTTTCACAGGCTTAAGCACATGCCATGTGTTTGGCGAGCTGAAATCGGCGGTTCATGAAGGGAGATTCTTTGTGCTACATATGTCTCCCAGGTGGTCAAACCAATTGTTGGGTGCGTAGAGCCAGGCCAGAAAGCCAAATACGACACTAAATGAGGTATCTTGCCTCTCGCAGTCAGAAGTGGCGGTCACATCTTCAAGAAGGGTCGTTCTGATACCACGCACCGGATCAGATCAATCAATGATCGAGACCAATCGGAGTGGTCGGTTTTGAGTCTCTGACGCAGCCCAGTCAAGGACAGCTTCAGCCTCAGATGATCCTTGCCCAAAAACATTTCATTTGGATGCAGCGGCAGCAACCAGACTATGACATGACAGGTAATGTAGCTCTGGCTAGAAAACGTTGCGTCAAGTCACTAATCGTCTCCCGAGTTTGCTGAGTCAACCCAGTTACCTTTCTTTATAAAGTTTTGGAAGCATTCAGTGGAGCATTGCTGTATGGAAAAACCTGTTCTCTGTGTCCCGTGCAGAAATTTCGAAGGAGGATGGAACGCAGTCCGACAATGAAGCCAACCTCGTCTTTGAGAGTCATACATCGAAAAAGTCCTGCTGCAAACCTGTCAAGGAACTCAAATCAGGCTCTGTGAAAGACTGTGCCTCAGGGTGATGGGAGATGGGAGTACTAAAATCGAGATTAAGGTTCTGGATTGGTTGAAAAGAGAGGAAAGAATCAGACAGAAAAGGGATACATTTCTCAACCTTTTACCCATACAAGAGGATCAGCTAGGCAACTGTTTTGTACATCCAACAAAAGTAATCAACAAAGCAAACGCACATGTTACATATTTTCTGGATTCGGATCCGATATAAGGAAGCGACACTTCTTCACTAGCTCTTCAAAACTTCGAGCGCTCAATCTCGCTTAACAACTCCTGCATCTTCTTCCTCGCCTCCTCAGCCACCTTTGGGTCGTCATAAAACCCATCCCGATCCCAAAATTCAGCTGGTGCCTCACCCTGTCCAACCCTTCCCATTCTCGCAACTGTCAACCCAACAACTCTGACAAACAACGTCCCATCCAGGTACTCCGCACCAGGCAACTCAGTTTTGATCGCCCCCTTGAGAGGGACAGGTTTCTTGACATGGTCGCTTTGGACAGCGTCCGCTGCACCGGTATCCTGTGGCCCGCTAAATGTGCCGGGGGGAGTAGTACCGAATTTACTGGCCCATGTGGCCAAGGCTCGGACGGCTTTGGGGAGGTGTTGGTCTGGATGGACGATGGTAGTTTGGACTATGGGGAGCCATGGGTCTGGAACTCGGGTTTGCGGTTTGTCTTGTCCCGGGAGTGCATCTTTGTGGGGCGTCGGTAGAGCATTGATCGGGAGGGGGTAGGCAGTTGCGGTAGACGAGGTAAAGAATGCACGAATGTCCAACTTGGGTCGTGCACGAGCAACATACCATGAAAGGCAAACGGCGAGGTAGGAGCGCAAGAGGAGAACTTGGGAATGAGGAGAGTGGCGAATAAGAGTCATGAGGGAAGGAAGGAATGCAACCGAAGTGACGAGATGGACGCTACCGCACGGTAAGTATAAGGCCGAGAACGTTTTTAAGCAGACTCACAGGAAGAAATCGGCATTGAAGTCGCCCTCCTTTCCTTGCTTCACTTTTTGAGCCCAAGTCCACCCAGCAACGCCATACATGACAACATTCATCCAAGTGATCTCTTCGACTTTCCTATCAATTTCACCCGGTTTCTGGATATTGATCGTCCACTGCGAGGCGTAGTCACGAAGGAGATCAGCATTTTTCGCGATCGTGTTCTGGACTATATTGAGCTCATATAAATCGTCCGGAAGAGACAGTCTGGAATCAGCCAAAACACGTGCGAGGATCGTGAGGGCATGAACGTTATCATCGCTCGAAGGGGCCGAGGCAATGGATCTGCCAAAAGACGTGTTGGATTCAAGATGGCCCGCTACTTGCTCAATCTTGCGCGCTGCGTTCGTAACAGAATTGGGTGTGTTGGCGAGGATTGTGTCAGTAATGGCATATACAGAGTCAAAGAAAGATTTTGGAAGAAGCTCGGACACGTCTGGTGGGTGAACACAAGTCTGCGCCAGACCTGAGAGTCTAGCATTCAGTGAACACATACATTAAAGAGTACAGCACCACATACCTTCAATGAACATGCCCGGAAGGTCGAACTCAGCACCATAACCGGTATGAATTAGAGGATGAATCAAGCCAGCCAAGAAGCGGCTCAGCATATCCGCTTTTCCAATGTTATTCTTCCTCGAGAAGATGAATGTCTCAAAGGTCTTGTCCATTCCATGGTCGCGGACATGGTTCGTGAAGAAATTGAGGTAGGCATCATAGAACCTAAATCGTAGTCAACACCAAGTTTTAGCCCTGGAAGTAGTGGGCAATAGCAGGGTGGCAGACCTTTCATCACCCAAGTGCTTCTCAAAGTTATGTTCCGTAATTTCCTCAGGGGACTTAAAAGCAGGCCTTTGTTCCCCACAGTCAAGCTTGTACGCTCCTCTGATGACGGCTGCATCTGCTCCCAAAGACCAAATCGCAAGAGCACGATGCGCAGAGTGACTGCCAATGCCAGTCAAAAGAAGTCCAGTAAGAGATAGGACCGGTGAGGCGGGCATACTTATGGAAACCCTTGGTGTTGAAGAAAATGTGCCACCGCTCATGGTTGTCCTTCAAGACGTCCTTGAGTGCCTGAGTTGATTCCGGATTGACGCCAGGCCAGTGGTACGGCGAGAGAGTTGATGGAGGAGACGAAGGGGTGGGGAAGAGAAAGTTGGCGTCAACATTTGTCCGCATATTGTGATTCGTGCAAAGCTCTTTATGGGATACCTTTTGGTAGGAGTACGAGTGGGAAGCAGCGGAGAGATGCGAAGCCGTGGTTTATAAGGCTCGAGATGCCTTGTTCACCCCTGACGTCAGTGCATTCCTATTCTGAGACTGGCTCCAGACTGATAATGTAGGAAAGAAGTCGAGAAACAGAGCTGAGCGATCAGAATTGAGAGTTCCATATCCTCGGCCGGGCCTTATGTGGGATTCTTTCTAGTTGAGTGTGGTACCTATGGGAAGGGATGGGAATGATGTTGCGAAGTGTTGTACTCTCACCGTATTTGGAAGCCGTACCAAATTCAGCATCTCTATAAGCGCTGAAGTATGTTACAACGGAACATACTGAGTGCATTCACTGTCTCAGTTCTGGCAAAATCCACGCATATCCCAAGAAGCAGCAACCCCATTAACCTTCCTATTCAGCCCAAACGCCGTACGATTGGCCGCTCGCACAAAGAGTGTCCCATCAATCTTTTCCGCATTCTTCAACCCACAGTCCTTGAAATATCCCTCCTCACGGTCCCCATAGGCATGTGAATAATGCGCAAAGTGCGCTGAAGCTTAGACAGATGATCATCTGGGAAAAGATTTGTGTCCCTGGATCCCGGGAGCTTGCGCTAGTGGCCGGAATATCGAGCATGGGTCCCGTGAGAGGAGTGGCGGTTGTGGTAGTGAGTGATTTGAGTGCCGCAGTTTCTTGGAAGGTTTCGACGTCCAGTTGAGGCTTTCCACGACCGACGAACAAGACACAAACATAGCTGCGGAGCAGCTGATCTTGAGCCTTGGGCTTCAAATGGAGAAGAGGAACACGGAAGACGTGACCAGATGCATGCTACGGAAAAGGATGATCAATTCAGAATACATTAGAGTTGTTGCCTATCGCTCACTGGAAAAAGTCGGTATTGAATAGCCCTTGTTCCTTGCTCGTCAATCCAGGCACCGCATACATCAGTGTAACAAACCACACGACCTCCAATATCTCCCTTAGCCCTTCTTTTGTCGAAAGGTCCGGGGACCAAGCCTCAATGTGCTTCAGCAACTTTTCGCCAAACTGGCGATGTAGGGTACACTTGTAAGTGTGCTGATCTGTAGCTTCCAAGACAGGGTTCTCAGGATCAACGAGAACGCGAGCGAGGAGGTTGAGCAAGCTAGGGGTAGAGTTGGGCGGGTTTCGGGATCGGAAGCTCCAATGATTGATGAGGCTTCAGAGCTGGGAACAGGTTAGCAGCCTCGTTCTGGTTGTATTGGGAAGCCATGTTCGTGGGGATATAAGCTCGAGAAGGATGTGAATAACGAAATTATCAAGTTCTTTCAGATTCTGGGACTATTCCGCGAAGAAGACGGTATACATTAGTCATGGGCTTACACGGATGTGGGACTCGTGTTCCTCAGATCCAAAAGGGCGATGCACTTCGGCGCTGAATGTCGGACGAAAGCAGGACGAGATGAATGCATACGATTTTTTAAGGCACTGAACATGCGGCATGCGTTCTACGCAGGTGTTGACGGAGTCAAATCGGTGGTTTATGCGGGGGTGGGGGGTGATTCTTCGCGCTGCATATCTCCCACAGGTGGTCAAACCTATTGTTGAACGTGCGAAGAAAGCGGAACGCGACACTGAGTGCAGTATCTTGCCACTGGTGGTCGAATATGACGGTCGACCAAGCTTCAAGGCACTGGATTAGATTAACAACCTCGATCAAGTCCTATCCGAGTGGTCGGTTTCGGGGGCCCGGGTCTCTGCGACAGCTCCGTCGAAGGCAGCCTCAGATAATCGTGGCGCGGCAGTATTTCCATGGCAAAGAATGATTAAAATTCGGCTGTGTTGACCTTTGGTAATGACCAGACTAGTTTTTGCGCGGAATGGGCCGTCCTCGGTTCTCCAAATGTTAAGTAGTAGATGCTCATGTCTCATCGATGGGACGAAAGTATGGAGTCCTCGATGCAAGATTAACGCGAAGAGGTTTAGAAGGGCTTCGAAGTTCGGGATACTGAGGCTCGTGATCTTGTGGTGGTGAAACCGCACCTGAGCCGTTCCCCCAACAATGCTTACATCAGCGCTTCTTCGGTGTAGATGCACGCACTTGATATACTTAGTGGAGCTATCGAACGACTTGTATATTATTTCCGATGGGTTATAGTAGCGTCGCTTGAATTCATTTTGCTACTCATGAGACATACTCTAATCTCGCACACACTCATCTGTGATATCCACGATAACCGTAATATGTTCGCCTTATTGCGTGCGACAGCTGATAAGCATGTAGAAAACGGCCAACGGTCGATCAATGTGGAATCTGGACCGTGTGAATGCAAGAGCCGTGGAAATGGGAAGTACAGATTGCTTCCTTTATCGTGGGGTTGAACTTGGGGCAGTGGTACGATCTGACGCAGCACAGAATACAGCAGTGGGTCGGTGTGGCGGTCGGTGACAAATGTGGGCTGATTTCTAGGCAGCATGTGAAAGAGCACACGACAATGGGGGGCTTGTCGACAGAATTGACGCACCTAGACTGCCATTTAATTAACGAATCTCACCAAGTTGGGGGTAAGCGATCACGTGTGGAACGAGTGTCCAGAAATAACCTCACGCCACATTCATGAAATTTACTGAATATAAATAAAAAGTCGATTCTTCCCTTATTTCCCAGGCCAACCTGCTTCCTCCCCTTTCAAATCTTTTCTCCTTAACACTGACCATCACTTAGCGTGAGGTCCACCGTCATGAGTTTCCTGAATGCTACTTCGGTCGCTGGCCTTAGCCCAGCTGAACAACTCTACCAAGGCACAGATTATGCTTCGCTCAATTGGCTCGAGCAGCAATGGATGGCCTGGTACATTTGGATTGGCAACCCCGTCATTGCTACTGGCCTTATGAGCTTCATTCTTCACGAAGTTTGTGTTCTTTCTACTTTTTCGGTCCTCATCGAGTCGCTGACGTTGTGTAGACTGTTTATTTCGGTCGCTGCGTACCCTGGATCATCATCGACGCTATTCCCTACTTCCGCAAGTGGAAGCTACAGCCCAATAAGATCCCAACTCCGCAGGAGCAATGGGAGTGTACGAAGCAGGTTCTTTTCTCTCACTTCACGATCGAACTCCCCGCGGTAGGTTCTTGCGACATTCTGGTTTTAACATCGGCTAACTTTTTCTTGTTAGATTTGGTTGTTCCATCCCCTCGCTGAGTTGGTTGGCATGTCCACTTGGCAGGTTCCCTTTCCTTCCTTGAAGGCTATAGCTCCCCAAGTTTTCTTCTTTTTCTTCTTTGAGGATCTCTTCCACTTCCTTGGTGCGACCCTGTCTACCTATTTTCATTAGACGCTGGCTAAACGCCGTGTGATTAGCTCACCAAGCGCTCCATACTGGTGTCCTCTATAAGCATATCCACAAACTCCACCACAAGTACTCCGCACCCTTTGGCCTTGCTGCCGAATATGCCCATCCAGCTGAGGTCTTCATTCTTGGAACTGGTACCCTCGCGGGCCCCCTTCTGTACTGTGCTTTCGCCCATGACCTCCACATCGTGACCGTCTACGTTTGGATCGTTTTGAGGTTGTTCCAAGCTATTGACGCCCACAGTGGATATGGTATGTTTCATGCTCATTAATTCAAGCAAGACAGAAATTCATCGCTTCTTCCCCTGTCAGATTTCCCATGGTCACTTCAACATATCCTTCCTTTCTGGTCTGGTGCCGACCACCACGACTTCCACCATATGGCTTTCACCAACAACTACTCTACCTCCTTCCGCTGGTGGGACTGGCTTTGTGGTACCGATACCAAGTACAGGGAGTACAAGAAGAAGGTTGCGGCCGCCAAAGCTGCAATGAAAAACGCCACTAAGGAGCAGCAGGATGCTATTGAACGCAAACTGATGGATGAGGTTGAGAAGGAGGGTATTAAAGCCGAGGCCGAAGCTGAAGCTCGGGCAGCCTTTCGTCTCAAAGCCAAAGTCCAATAAATGATGACATTCTACATAGACATCTCTTCTGGTTTCTACGAAGCTAAAGTTATTTGTATATTCTCGTCGTTAATGGATTATTTATAATGATGATGACTTGATCATTCGAGCTGCGATCGAGCTTTGGCAGGAGATTATGGGAACATACTAGGTTTAAGTGATCCCTGCTGGAGCGTATTTTAAGCACTCTCCCTCGTGCCATGACTACCCTCACAAACGGGCAGAGGCTAGCACGGACACGCATGCTCCTTGACGACCTCATCTCCCAAGTCGAGAACGATCGCAGCAGACTGAACAACGCAGAAACCCCAATGGGTAAAATCCTCAGTACGCAATCTACATTCCGAGCCGCTCCATCGATCTATCCCATCCTCCCCACGGAAATTATCGACAGCATCTGCCAGAAACTCGCACTGCGCGACCTCGCAGCCCTCGCACGAACCAACAGCGCACTAAATGCCGTGGGTACAAGAAGATTATACCATACAATTAATGCGGAACTGCACCCTGTCCGACACCTCCGATGCATGATGACGCTCGATCGCAGCACGGATTTACCGTTGCTCGTGAGGACTTTTGAGGTTAACCTGATAAACCATGTCCCAACGAGGGCATACTACCTGCTCCTGGAGAGGGTGTTGAAGAAGATGATACACCTAACGACGTTGGTCATCGAACTCCCCAAACGACACTCACCCACCTGGGTACTCCCCATGCCGCCACCGCCGTCCGCGCACTCCTCGTCCCAGTCCCCCTCGCCTCAGATATTCCGACTACGCTCACTTACAACCTCAATGCACTGCAAACCTCCCCTCGCACGCTTCCTCGACTCCCAACCCGAAATCACCGAACTCACACTCAGAGGCATAAACTCAGACTCATCCAACCCACTCTACCCTTTCATAACCACCCTATTCCACTCCGTCGGCGCACTATCCCCCGACAACCCCTTTTCAGCAGCCCTCACAACCCGCCCAAGCCAATTCACCCTCCTCCCAACATCCTTACCCAAACTATCCCACTTCAACGCTATCCATGCCGGACCAACCATTATCCGAGATGTAATCACATCCAGACCCGTAACGCACATGTCGATACCGCTCTTCCCCCCACATACCATGGATACGCTGTCCGCGTTGTCAATGGCGTCGAAACCGCTTGCGAGACTCAGTGTCATGTCCTTTGATCCTACCGCGCCACATTTTCTGTTTCATGAGCTGTCCTCAAGGTTTTCGGACCTTGAAGCTTTGCATATCGTGGTGCTCATGGCAGAGGTCACGGCGACGATGCTTTTGGACTGGGGCCAGTTTTTGGTTGGATTCAAGAGGCTGCGGTATATCACTTTTATGGCTGCGTTGGGAGGGGATGAGGATGGCGGTGAAGGGAAAGAGGAAATAGATGAGCGCAAAATTGCCAAGGTTTGGCATTCATCGTGTCCGACTCTCAAGACCATTATATTGCCGCAAGGTAAGGTGTGGTTTGAGGGGAATAATGAAGGCGGGAATGCGGATGGGGATTGGAAGTGTTTGAATTGGGAAGATGATTGACTAGATTATTGGATCACCTACGCTGGCGCGTACATGGGAGAAGAATGGTAGAACATATGTACCTAATTATTTACTAGATGTGTATATAGCTGGAATGGCGGTTGCAAAGAGTAAACAAGGGTATCTGTCTATTTCATCAGCTAGTCGAATGTTAATGTGTCCCCGAGCGAAATAGCTATGTGTACAAGGTCATAACACCTCAAGAACCAGCGATCCACCAAGTTTGACAACAAATGAACCGTATCCACATACCACAAATATGACAGAAAACCCGAAGAGAGTTCGAACTTCTCCCGTAGCAAGGGAGGGGAACAGAGAACTGAGGGTTAGGTTTCGAGCTCCGATGGCTCCGTCTTGGGTTTCTCAGACTTTTCATGCATGCTCTGCTCACTGCTCGAATCATGCCTCTCCTCGACCGGCATATCTTCTTGATTCGTCCGCCCAAGGAGCCTCCGGATCCAATAGGGTAGGATACCTCCAGGTGGGATAACCCACTCTTCGGAAGCTTCGTAGTTGGGAGGAACGATTCTGCCTCCGGAGATTTTGAGAAGTAAGAGGGGGACACCGTTTAGGACGATGTAGGAGCAAATGCCTGCGATGACACCGTATGCGATGCTGTAGAGGGGTGTAATGAGCAAAGGTGCATGACTATGGTTTTGGAGAGGGCTGACGTACTTGTATGTTAGGGGAATGATGAGAAGCGTTAGGAAAGCTGGGACGGCATCGCCCAGGTAGTCCCAGTTGATCTCAAGGACGCTAGGGAGAGTAGATTAGCGTATAGGCACAGTAGTTAGGAGGAATCGACATACTTGCGGATCATAAGAGAACCGACAATTGTCAGAGCACCTCCGGTAGCCCATGAAGGGATGGAAGCAAAAATAGGCGAGAAGAAAATGGAAACGAAGAAAGCGATGCCGGTAGTCATAGCCGTGAGACCGGTCTTTCCACCCTCTGGTTTTTGCGAATGTGAGAGAGAGGATAGCACGCAGAACGAGAGACACATACCACTGATTCCAGTCGCACTCTCAACGTAGGCAGTTACTGGACTCGTGCCCATTAGCGCGCCGATACTGATGCTGAAGGCGTCCACGCAGTAAGCAATTGTTGAGTTTTCGAAATCCAGTGTCACAGGATCGCGGAGACCGGCGAACTTGGCCATGGAGTAAAGAGTACCGGTGGTATCTATAGAAAACCTTCGTTCCCGCGGCTCATGCATCACATAGATTTTGGGACGTACCGAGAATATCAACATAGAGGAAGGTGATAAGGGCATACCAAACGCGACCTTTGTTGTAGGCATACTGAGATTGTACTGAGTACATGAAACCTTTGAATTAGAAAAAGAGCTCACATCGATGGCATTACCGATTTTGTTGATACTGTGGAAGGTGACAACTTTTTTGAAGAAGTTGAACCTCTCATCACCCAGCTCCGTGTGGGGGAAGTAGGTAACGGACGTTGGACGTGGCCAGGAGATAATAGCCACCAAGAAGATACCAATGAGAATCGCGCCACGAACTCGATAGAGCATCATTAAGACAGTGCAAATGCTGAAAACCAAGGTCAGTAAGCCAATTCTGGTGCGCTTAGAAAATAGGGATAGGCGTTGCTCACCCCCCGACGAAGATACCGAGCCACATGGTGGGACTGCGAAGGACACCAGATTTACAGTAATTCGCCATATCCGCGCTAATGTAGTCTGTAGTTTGCGTATGAGGATATTGTTCTGGGAGTAGGCTGGCCAAAGCTTACTGTCAGGCGTGCATCCTCCAAGTCCAACGAGGTTGACGGTATCCCCTCCGATGACCCCAAGCCCATTGGCCGCTGAATTTGGCGTAAGGTGGATGATCAAAGTTGTTATTTTTTACGAGGACTCACACAGCCCGATGAAACTGGGGTCAAAGTTATATTTAGCAACAAGTCGGAGATATGGAGACTTACGCGATGAAGAGGCCGATCCCCGCGCCAACCGCCAGTACGAGGGACTGGGGCATGATACGCACGAGCCACTGCCGGAGCCCAATTAGAGAAAGCGCCAGGAATATCCATCTACCAGCGAACAGAATCAGTTATAATTCCGTTTTTCAAAATGGGGTAATCCGCTTTACCCTTCCAGGAAGACAGCTGCGAGAGCTTGACGATAGGAGATGATGCCAGATCCATGGAAACCCACGACAGAGTAAGTGAACTGTGGGTTCATTAGTACGACGCGATGGGAAAACTATTGCCATTATAAATTGCTCACGTAGGCGTTCAGACCCAAACCGGGGGCAAGCCCTACCGGGAGGTTGGCGAGAAGTCCCATCAGGAATGAAGAGAAGGCGGCAATCGCGGCAGTGGTGGTGATTAGGTCCTGGCGGACTTCATTCTTACAAAAGAGGTACGTTGCGTCGCTGACGCATAGGTCGTCTCTTGTACAGACACAGGTTCCTCCAGAGTCGGAAAGAATTGAGGCGTTGACAGATATCTGACAAGGACGTTGTGATAAGCGATGACATGGGATTGCCAAGGGGAGTTTGGAAGCGAGAGACATACAATGTAAGCCATGGCTGCCTGTGAACCGTTATGAACAGAAGAAGACTGGTGGAAGTTGAGGTGGGCTCACCCATGTCGTTAGGCCGGCGCGTATTTCTGTCTGTGAATGTCGGACAAGGTCAGCTAGCCAAAACCAAAGGGGAGCTAGGAGTGACGCACCGTAAAACGGGAACCAACGCGCTGTTTTGGCTTTCCACATCCTTCCAGTAAAAACCACCTTCCAACAAACGACTGGGCGACCTGAGATAAATACCATGTAAACTTTCTGGACTCGGGATGGCGGTGGGTGTGTTACCGCATCGTTGAGCTTGGAGAAGATGGCGACCATGGGGATTGAAAAGAGACGTCCAGGCTGACTGGACAGAGAAGGTTAGGTGAAAGCGACGAGGACCTGGCGATAAGATATATAAGTATCCGGTTAGCCATTCCCTCTGCTTATTTTTTGCGAGATCGGATGGGTGTTGTTCGGACCAGGAACCATCAATTCCGCTCTTTGTGATCCACATCCACATGCTTTCCGCCACAATCTGCCATCAGCCTGGCTACATCTTTCATCTGTCCGCTTCCCCGTCTCTCTCCTCTGAGCTGAGGACAAATCTCGAGGATTTCTTCCACCGATAACCCATCCCGCGACTCTTGCTACAACTTATACACAGACCCGGAGTTGTTTTGACCCTTCTGGACGTCGCTTAATCCCATTTAATTGACCATATCCCGCCCCGTCTCATGTTGCCAGTTATCCCCAGTTATTCCTTCCTTCCGAGGGCTAATCTATATTGATAATGTCCTGACCGACCTTTTCGAAGTCTCTCGTTGACGTGAACCCTGCGAGAGTCGCGACGATGCACCACATGCCATTGCTTATCATCTGAGGCTTATCGTGTCAACGTCATGATAGGAGGGCGCTATTCTATCCGTTTTTGGGTCTTGATACGATGTTGTGGCGAGACACCCTTTTGCAATGTTAAACACTGAATTGTGCCCAGCTTCGGTATTTCCCTACTCCATCAAATTTGTTGCGACGTCATCTCGGTGTCATCTTTCTTCCGCGCCCAACCGTACCAGCTGTAACCGACTACAGACATCAGAGTCACTCAGAAAAAAGGAATTGTGGTGTTGATATTTATAGTCTTCCTATTCGCGTGATCAGGATGTTGTGGTCATGCAATATCCAACACGGGTAAGAACTTGTGGCGATGTCGATGAATGACATTCATCGAGTCTCCCAACTCTCCTTCTATAAACCACGAGCATGTCTTCGCAAGACTCTGACTCGTTGAAAGGAAAGCTTGCTCTGATCACTGGTTGCACGTACGTTTATTTTGTCTGTGTCCCATGGAGATTATGACGCTGATCAGTGAAACATGTACCACAGAGGAGGTATTGGGTATGCAACGGCATTAGCCCTTGCCCGACGTGGATGCTCCATTGCAGTTCATTATAACAACGCGGAAAGGAAGGCGAAGGAGCTACTTTCGGAGTTGGAGGGATATCCTGGCGTCCAAGCTGCTGTGTTTCAAGCCGATCTCTCGAATTACGAAGGTGTACGAAAGCTACATGCGGATGTCGTAAAGACACTTGGAAACCCGGATGTCTTGTTCAACAACGCAGGCGTCCTGAATGGTGTCATTGGGCCGAATGGCAATATTCAAGACGTTAGCGTCGAAACGTTTGAGGCGACTTGGAGAACGAACACTGGTACTGCATTCTTGGTCAGTGACGCGGATAACAAAGAAGGCAGATTCGTTGTCTAACGTAGCCACAGCTGACGCAGCTGTGTTTGCCCAGTATGGAGGAAAAGAGGTGGGGTCGGATAGTGTTCAATTCAAGGTATTGTATTCCCAAAATCACCTGATTGGTCTCTTCTGCTGAGCACTGTGAATGCAGCGTCGCGGCAGGTTAAGATTGAACCCCAAAAGTGTCAGGGAGTGTTTGCACTAAGTAGAGAATGCAGGTACTGGCGGAGTCATAGGTCCACATTACGCGTCCTCCAAGTCGGCAATGCACGGCCTTCTCCATTGGATTGCAAATAGGTACGCTAAAGACGGAATAGTGAGCGCTTGCAATTGGTTTGTGTTGCCTCTCGGTTTACCGTTATCTGCAGACTTGCAATGCTGTTGCACCAGCACTCATAACCGGTCTGTGTCGCTCTACCGTTTGTGCTGGCTTGAACTTCTTTGACACGTGTACCAGAGACCAACATGATGTCGAACCCATCCGAGGAGTTGCGGGTGAGCATAACTGCCTGTTGCTATATTTAAAACGAGGTTACTTCGTATGGGCTGCAACGACTGACTTCTGTGTAGAGAAGAATCCCTGTAGGCCGCTTTGGACGTCCCGAAGAGATAGCTTCTGTAGTGGAGATGCTTGTGACGAACGCTTATATGACCAACAAGGTGTGTTTCAAGATGCTTCAGTTGTGGAGTACCGTTGACACCAAGGCGGAATAGATCATCGTTGCAGACGGTGGTTGGACTGCCTCCGCTTTCTGAGTGAGAGCTACCGGTTGTTTACAGAGGGTAGACAAATGTATTGTGTTCAAATGTGTTGCATAGAGCGCGTTGAATAAGTTGAATTAACAGTGAGAGATAAGTCACGTGCAGCAAGTGAGTTATGTTACGGCATATGCCGGCTCACTGTAATTGGAGGCACGTGGTTGGTGGCTGAACCTCACTCCTTACATCCGAGGTTGTGCTCGGACACTGCTCTGTCTTGTACTCACCTCGTCGTTTGTCTCGAGTTGCCCCGCCTCTCTCTCTAACACGCTAGCAGATGATCTCTCTTGAGATGTCCGGGACTTGGTCAAGACACGGCTCGGGATGTGTCCAGTCTGGCTTGGGAGCCGGGTGTCCTGATTCCGATTCGAGACGGGGTGGGGGGTGGTGAGTGGGAGGATAAGGAGCCCTGGAAGTTGAGAGTAGTCAACTGCAGTAAAGGCACTCTTCCTGTCACCTATTCACTTTTTCCCCCTTCGTTGAGCAGGCAGAGGTGCATCTGGGTCGACAGGGCTCATCGTCCGCCTCATACGATTATGATTCTCACTCTTGCCTATCTCTGACAAACCTCGCACAGGAACGGGGAGTGACCTGCTATGAGTGTCATGCTCCCTGCGATGTCTGGTGTTACCCCTGGATGTCCCCTCTCCCGAGTTTTCGTCCGGGCGAAGGTTGGGACAAGTGCGGGGTTTCTCGGTCTTGCTCCCGGTTGCTTCCTCACTAGAGGAAATACCCTTTCTCCTACTGATTCTAGTGCATTCGCTATTCACCGTAGTCGTGACTTGGTACGGTACGCTATCCGTGTCTTGACGATTCCGATCATTGAGTTGACAGCCTCCTTGCAGTTTAGTGCTACGTAACTGATGCGCTCATGTCGGTGGGATGCCCTTTGATTCTCTGTCTTACGCTTGCATGCTCAGATTCTATTCGTAGACATCTGCTTCCACTGCTGTTTTTACGAGGTGGGATTGTTTTGTGCGTCGTTGAAAATAATGCTCACCGATCGCAGCAGATGTGATTGATGCTTAGCAAATGAGATCTTTTTGTGATACGACGCGAGGCGTGGTCAATGGGATCCGGAGTCCCTTGGTCTGCTGGCAGCAGATTGCTTGAAATTGTCTAGCTTGTCAAGAGTTCCTGGCCCTCGATTTGTATCATGGTTTGGGAATGGTTTGTGATTTCGGCGAGTCCTGGTTTGATACTCACCCCAAATATTCTAGGGACCTGTTCGGCACATTGGAAGTCTGTTCTACGCTATACTCTGCAAAGACGATGGATATTTCTGGAATGCGTGTTCTGTGAGTGGCTTGGGCCCAATTGGTAGAGCAGCGCTGACGTCGATGATTACTTAAAGGGGAAGCGGAGCCTATCAAACGGTGTTTGTAAGTGTGTTTTCTGTGTTTGGTTCGCCGGTGCTGGGTGCTCACATCTCCATGCTGCAGCTCGCTTCCGAAACTTGAGTATTTGGTGGCTCCCCCGTAGTTCTGGGAGTCATGTGTGAGATGCCTGAGCACCTGAGAAGAAAACCTGAGAACTGAGAGCTGAGAACGGCACAATATAAGGCTTCCCACGATATGTGCAGGCTTTGTTTACGTACCAAACAGTACCGCTTTTGATCTGTCGCATATTCATTTACCGGGCCGAAACCACTTTTCGGCCCAAATCCGACGCATTGGCCAGTTGCCGACGACGACAACGACAAGGGCAACACCAACATATTCTGCTGCTAAATTATTCGTTTTCACTCTAGTCTTTCCGCCTCTGCACTCTCCATGATATGCCCCGAAATCACCTTACGGGTGCTTCGACCCTCAGAAATCGCAACCGGGTTACCAACAAAACTCGCCTCAAGATACACCATGGCAATCTCGAGGCGGAGGCCCTTCTCATCCCGGACGAAGACGAGGAGAAGCATCGTCTCACCAACCTCGTTGCTGGCGTCGACGCTGAGGATGCCAACGTGAGTGTGCCACATCCCCTTTGCCCCACCAGCCTGCCACGTCAGCGTTTTTCGTGGCTGTGCGTTCCGCGGTTCAGCTGACTAAGCTACCTTTGTGTGATCTTTTTATAGGAACACCATTTGCAGGAAGTTCTTAGTGCCGCTCACCGGACCAGCACGGCCATCAGCCGATCAACCAAGGGCGTACCAGATAAGCCTGCCCCCGCTGCATACATCCCTACACCAGACTCGACTGGCGTCGTCGATAATTATGAAGAGTTCTATCCTCCAAACAGGTGGAAGGACCCCGCTAGTTATGTCTGTACGTCCCTATCGGTCGAGGAGTCGATCATCGACGGCTTGGCCGGCGGGTTCACGTATTACATGGATGAGCGGGACAAAGATTGGCTTGATAAGAACAACGAGGAAGCAAGAGGCGAGGGAACAAGTGCCCAGGGAGCCGTCTCTGCATCTGGCACCCGCACATCTGCGCGTAGTGCCAAAGCGAAGGGAAAGGAGCCCGACGTTTCACAACCTGTCCTCATCTCGGAGGATGAATTTGAACTTGTAGTAGGGATCTATGAAAAGGTTACTCACGAGAAATATGAGTACCTACATCATGTAAGTATTCTGCTGCGAGATATGATCCTTGACTCAAACACGTTCAGGGCTTGGAGAATGGCATGGCGTTCCCTGGGTTTACGGATTACCAGGACACTTTCTTGAACGAGCTACCTCCGTCGATGTTTGCCACCTTCACTGTCCCCTCCTGGGTCCCGAAACCTCCCCAACTTGTCCGTATTGCTCGTGCCATCTATCCGTACTGGAAAGAGAGGCGCCTAGAGCGTGGCGGCCATCGGATAATACCTACCCTCAACGGAGACGAGTCGGATACCCTCAACGAGTCCTACATCTGCTTTCGGCGTCGCGAGATCAAGGCCGTCCGCAAAACGCGTGCATCACAGGTCACATACTCGGACAAGCTCGCACGGCTACAGGCGGAGCTTTCTTATCCTCTCGAGCTTGCCAAGCTCATCCTCAATCGTGAAAGCACCAAAAAAGAATGTGCGCAGCATGCACAGGACGTGTGGGAGAAGCGGATGGCTCTTGCTGATCTCAAACGTATGTATCCCGCACTCAACGACAAGGCGGACGATGAGTTGCTTGTGGATAAGGAACGTCCGGCCAAGAAGCCCGAACCTGCAGCGTATGTACTCTGGATCGCTTATCCGGTACGGTTGATACTGACATGAGCCGTTAGGCGCATACCTGGTCTCAGGATCCGTACGCAAGACTCGACTGTGTCAACGCCAAGGCAGGAGACAACCTTGCGCCCAAAGGAACGTATCAACGCCATTCGGGAGCAGATCGAAGCTACACTTGCCCGCCAGAAAGACCAAGATCACCACTGGGAAGACCAGATCGACGTGAGTGTACATGCTATGTAGCCCCTGCACACTTACTCATTTATGTTTTGAAACAGAGCGCCTACCAGCAACCTCCTGTTCCATATGCCTCCCGACTCTTCAAGTATATCCCTCCACCTGAAGCACCCGCATGGCCATCGTCAAAGAGCGCTAACAACGATGCATCAGCCAGACCCATACGTTCAGTTAGGCTGCGTATCGGTCGCGGTGGTCGCCGGATGCTTGACCGGCGTGATCTCACTCCTCGTCCTGCGTTTGCTAAGCGCCAGAAACTTGAGTCCTCATCCGACGAGTCGGAGGCGATGGAGGTTGATGAAGATCCTGAAGAGCTGGAGCGACGACGTCGACTCGAGGAGCAATGGAGGTATGATCAAGATGATGTCCCAGCGTTTGGGCCCCAAGGCCAGGACGAGCAGGATCGGGTCCTCGTAGACGAATATCAGACAAAGTATGTTCCCTTATAACTTGCAATACTTGCTGTTAATCTTTGCGGTCAGGTACCTGCGCCACACGATGACATTACTTGCGGATTCGGACCTAACAAGTCTGGTAACAGACAACGCCATACCCGTTATCACTGCGGACGGTCGTCAAATCATGTTTGCTCCATTCCGACTCGGCGTCCCCCCCTCCATTCACCGTCGCGATCCTGGTGGCACCTTCCGTCCCATATATCCCGCTCTCGCACAATTCCTTGCTCAACCGCCACCCCCCAACAATGCTCCTCATCAGCTTCCTGGCCTTGCAAATGGCGCTCCAGTTGCTATCCAGCAGCAACTTAAGAAGATGCCGCCCCCCAATGCTGTTCCCCAGATGCGGATATCGTCAAACGGTGGAATGCGCCCAGCTATCCCTGCCGTCAATGGTGTCAATGGCCTGCAGTCTACTACCTCGATCGCTACGCACACATCCCCTCCCCAGCCTGTCCCTGTTCCTCAGCACTCCCCTCCGAATGGTGTCAATGGAGTTGCCAGTCGTCCTGCCATTGCCATGCCCCATGTTGATGTAGTGAAGACTGAAGTACATCAGCCATCAGCCTTGGTCAATGGTGCGATAGCTGTTCAGCAGAGCGACTCGACACAAAGTACCGATTCCGCTGCCACGGCTGTGTCTCCTGCGCGTCCAAAGTCCCAAACCCAAACTGTCGGTATGCCCGCCAATGGATTCCACGTTGCAAACAATTATGCCGCAGCGTTGACCCCTGCTACCTATGCGCAAATAGCCAGTAACCCAGCTCTGCAAAACCTGAAGACTGCCTTTGCAAGTCTACCACAAGGAGATTTCGCTAACCTCCAGAGTCATCTGCAACGCATGCCGTATATGCAAGTGTTGCCTGGTACCAATGCGAATAACCTTCAGCTCGGCGCGAATACGAACCTTAAAGTAGCTGCAGCGCGCCAGATGCAGTGGGCGAATTCCCCCCTACAGCGACCGACGTCTACAGTGAACGGGATCGACAACGTGAATGGCGTGAACGGTGTGCAGTCTAGTCCGCCTCCCAATCATGTTTCCGCCGCAGCACCTACAACTAATGGTTCACGACCTGCTATGCGTATCCCCTCTAATGGTCAAATGTCTATGTCGCCCATGCCCCAACACACTCCTTCGCCATTACCGCACATAGCACAGTCTCAGTCTCCACCTCGACTACCAATGACACCGACGATGGGAATGGCCTCCCCGTCAATACAGCAACAGGCCGTGGGTGGTTCGCAGATTGGGTATTAATTATAATAATAATGGCTACCTACCTATGTTCCCTTGTTATGCCTCTTTCTCCATGCTAGTGTGATTCTTTTGGTCCACGCGTTTCTCTCTCCACCCCTTTACTACTACTTTCATCTTCGTTTCCTGGTCCACGTTTTACCTTTGGAGCATAAACTCTTTATCCTGGTACTATCGACTCCCCTGTCAGTTCTTTTTGTTCGCCTCTCTGGTTAGTAACATTCATAGTATGTTTTCAAGCCTGTATTCTATATTATCTTACAACGCAATCTCAACCCTTTTTACAAATATTCTTTGGCCTCTTGTACGATATCTAGTGCTGAGTTGGGCAGGATGTAATTGTTAGAATCTTGGCAGATGCCTAAGTGCCGGAAGTTGTTCATTCCTGGGTAATAAAAATATTCTCTTTTACAAGACGCTGAGGCCCGAGCTACGAAAGGTGTGAGGCGGTTTCGACTCATCTCGTGCTATTTGTGGAGTTAAAGGAGGCAATAATTCCCCTCGAACCTCGAAAGATAGGAGTCCCAATCACACGGTTGCCGAAAAACATACATGTGTCCTCGCCTTCGATCAGTTACGCCGACAGGCAAGGGTATTTCTTTCGAGATTTCTTTATTGATACTCTCGAGGCGTAGTTCTAACACCGAGCCGAGCACAGAAGGTCATGATAGGAAATGATACATCACGTACATGTATATATACAGCCTCATACATCAATCAATAGATGAGTCTCTTACGGTCTAGGCGCATGAACTGATCACGGATTCGATGACAGAGCCTAGGACCTTCAGGCTGGGGGGCAGGGGTGGAGGTCAGTTTTTCTGTTAGTTGAGAAACAGAGAAAGCAACAGGTCCACGGTGTAAAATTGCACATCCCTCGCGCAGGGTTCTCGAGATCAAGTTCTTATTTTCGCGCAAATACAACGTGAATGCACTGCCGAAGTTATTTACGACTTCCGGAACGATGTAATGTGCGGTGAATCATCGAACTAGGTCCCCTAAATGGGGTCTCGAATCGAAGAAATGAGTATCGAGGCACGTTTTGAAGAGTCGGATGTCAGGCACGTCGAGTGCGGGAAGGCACGATCTACATACAGAAGATCATCATGGTCCGACATTGGCGCAAAATTCCCGTGTCTTGTCTTGTCAGAATGAACAAAGGCCGAATATAGGGGGTCTGGTGTTCTTTGTCCATCTTGTCGCCGGTTATCCTCATGGGCACAGGAGGCACAGACGTGATGGGTGGAAGGATAAATGCTGGCATCCAATCCCAGTGTAACGGAAATATTGCGCTCTTCAGTGTAGAAGTGAACATGACACACGACTTGACGGCGGTCGTCAAGAATATCCATTTAGAAATCAGTGAAAGATCGAGAACCGATGAACATGGGAGGTTATGGGTATGGGCATAAAAGCCCGTGGTACATGGTTGATGTGAGAGGCCAACGCGAGTGCTTGATTGTTAGCTTTGCTTCGCCTTCATTCCAAACTTGAAACCTGAAGATGCGTGTCCTGAATTCGTTCGTCAAGGCCCTGTTTGCTGTGGCTCTTCTCGGTGGTGGTAGCAGTGGTGTAGCTGCGACGGATGGGGGGTATTCGGATACGTGTGCGGAGGTTGATGCAGAGTTGAAGGTGCCCCAGCCTTTGATCCCGAAGAATCTGATTGGCGTTGGGATAATTAGTGAGTGGTCTTCTTTTTGGACTTGACCTGGTGTTGTGTGGGTTGAGGATGGTGTGGACGGCAGCGGGAGTGAATGTTAAATATTAACGGTCATCCTATAGATGCGTGTATTTGCGTTCATGACATTCCGACATTCATCACGACCAATGCGGTTGCCATTGCGGGTGTCGCGCTCGCTGGAAAGACATATGTCATTTCTGCTATCACTAGCATGGTGAGTGCGGGTCCACGGGGTTGTAGAAGTGTTTGCTTACCTTGCACACTTAGGTCACAGCCAATGGTAAGGTTTGCAACTACCCCGATCACGCAGTAGCTTCGTGCACCAAGAACGCGCCGTGCAACTTTCAATGCAAAGACGGGTGGGTTCGCCACGACGTATTCACGACACTCACTTACTTTCCAAATTAGATACCAGTCATATCCATCGCAGAACCCAACCAAATGCGTCTGCAATCCACCCTATAGCGAGTGCAATGGTAAATGCGGAATCTATCAAGGCTGCCCTAGCGGTAAACCGCAATACCGTCGCGACTCCTTCTCACGCGAGTTGCTGTGCCCTGCCGGAATGGAGGCGTGTGGGATTTGGGGACGAAATGCGAGGAGCTGGGAGTGTGTGGATATTATGAATGACCTGGAGAGTTGTACGTATATTCCATTTGTGGCACTCATGAGTTTGGCTGATGAGGTCTCGTATAGGTGGTGGATGCGTTTTTCCTCTCCCGACCGGGGATGGTCGTGAAGGACAAGATTGTACTGCGCTGCCCGGTGTGTCGGATGTCTCTTGCGTAAGGGGCAGGTGTGCCGTGCACAGGTGCATGCCTGGGTATAATGTACACCCCAACAAGGCTGAGTGTATATACAACGAGGATGAGGATCCGAAGGTGCTCGCAGCGCAGTATGGACTTGACATCCCTTTGGGAACAGACTAGGCTACAAGTTCCAGTATCTGGCTCATTGTGTACGATTTGTTGAATGTGAAGTGTTTGTTGCCGGTGGTAGTTGGTGGAAGAAAGCCCCTAAGAGCAATGTGACAGTCACAGCGTAACAGCATCCCCACAAGCACCCACAAGCACTCTCCTTCGTCCTCGTCCCACAACACCGACAACATGCCATCCGACCTAGGCACACCAGTCAACACCGCCCTCTTCATCTACATCCTCTACTCCGTCCAACGCATCCTCTTCCCACCCATCTCAAAACCACGCACCATCCCCAACGAATTCAAAGCAGGTTACTCCTGGATGCCGAAATCCCACCCACCAACAGTGCTTTTCAAGATTTACACACCAAAGACGCTGGAGCCATTCAACGGGAAGGACGGTGGAAGGATTCTATTGGCGATTAATGGGATTGTGTTTGATGTGACGAGTGGGAGGAATTTCTATGGGCCTAGTGAGTGGTTGTTTAATTTGAGGGCGGAGTGTATGGGCTGAGGAATGTGCAGATGGAATGTATGGGAACTTTGCGGGCAGGGATGCGTCGAGGGGCATGGCTAAGCAGAGTTTCGACCTTGGTGAGTGTCAAGTTGTGATGAAGCAGCCTTGTATTCAGTTGTCATTATAGAAATGTTGACGCCGACGGACCAACCGCTGGACAAGCTCGAAGACCTGCGGCCAGAGGAAATGTACGTACAAGTCAGCTCATTTATTACCACACGCACCTATCTGACTCGACACTCTTTTCTAGCGAGAACATGAAAGGTCGGGATCACATTATACAAAACGTAACATTACCGGTACTAAAAAGATCTACAGGCTGGATTGAACACTTCTCAAACAAGTATATCATATGCGGAAAACTGGTAGAAAACGATGCGATCTGAGGCAGAAAGCTACTCATCGTTTACTCTCCACCTTCTCTAACTTTGGTTCAGACTCTTGTCCCTCCTGCCCCTCCTGCTGTTGTCCTGTATCCTCCGACTCGACAATCCATTGTAGAAACCGTTGTGCATCCTTACCCCTCACGCGTGAGCCTGGACAAAAAGACTTGAAGAACCAAAACCACGCAACCGTACCTGAGCCATTTTCTCCGGCATAGACCTCCGCACGCAAAACCTAGGCACTAATCCACCAAATTCCCCACACATGACCTTACGCCACTCGATAATCCTGCCGCCGTCGTATTCCTTAAGGTGTTCGGCCGTGACACAACGGCCTTTGACGCCCAAGTCTTCGAGGACGGCAAGGTTCTCCGAAGGCGTCTTGAGGTCAACCGGAATTGTGATCGCAATTCTGCCCCACAACAAACATCAGAAAAGAGAAACCAAACAACCCCCCGTACGAGGGGAGAAGTGTGTGTGGGAACACGGGGGAAGAGAAGCATGGAGATCGTGGAACAAAGGGCACCACTAAAAAGGAACAGCTAGAACGGCACACCAGTGTACTACTTACCCGGTCCTCGTCCCAGGTACAATATCAACCAACTTTACAATTTGCAACATCGTAAAAACGCGTGGCGACAGCGGCGAGCCAAAGTCGTATGAAACAGACCAAATAGACTGCGATCTCGACAGGGTCTTGATGTCGTTCACGGATGTAATCTCCGGGGTATACCTACAGGCAGAAAGGGAATAAACGGGAAAAAAAACCACAACCGCAACAGTTGCATTTCGACATCGGTATTGGGATAGGATGGGTATGATATAAAAAGTGAGAGCTCGCACTGTTGCTGATTCCGGATTCTATCTCTGCTCATCCTTGACCAAAGTTTGGTGTACAGGGTCGGAGTTGGATTGTGCGTGTTGTGGTCCGGTGGTGGAAGGCTGGGAAACTCGTGTGCGACGCAGTACCAGGGTGTTTCGGTTGCAGGTGGGGGTGTGGTTATGGGGAGGGAGTGAGAGAGTGAGTGAGATGCGGAAAAGGTCGGGAGTGTGTGCGAGTAGGTCCGGATCCCGTTGTACACTTTGCCAGGTTTCCAGGATTGGGAGTCGTAGAGGATTTGCTCTGCTTCGGCGATGAGAACATCTTTACGGGGTAGATCTGATTTGAGAAGGTGGGAGAGGTTGGTGATGTTATCAATGTTCATCAGAGGAGGGGGGTGGCGTACTGTTGAGTTTGACTGGGACCAGACAAAGTGCACGAGGGATATGGGGACGCTGCTGTTGCTGTTGTTGCTGACGGTGTTCCTGTTGTTGTTCCGAAGCCGCGGTAGGACCATTCCCACTCACACCCTCTTGGCCGAGGTCAACACAAGAGGCTGACGGTGTCGGAGCAAAGTTGATCGTGCGTTCACGTTCACGGGTCGAGGTAGAGACTAATGTCGTTTGCGACGCCGCTGTTGTATTCGAGCGGGGCATTGTGCGTTTTGCCTGTGTGTGTGTGCGGCCGGGTCGTGGTGATGGTGATGGTTTGGGAAGAAAGGAGAAATGAAAGGTCAGGGTTCAGGGAATGGGAATGGGAATGGAATCAGAATCAAAAGGTGTGATTCGTAGATTAGATTGTCAGAGCTCAGGGTTTGGGCGCTAACGTCTTTTCTCTCCCTCCTTCCCACCGCTTTGGTTGTTTCTACGCGGTGCTAGGTTCATTCTTGAAGTATAGGACGCGAGTGAATGATGATGATCTTCTGTAAAGAGACCGATGTGAGCGGCGGATGGGATAAAGGGGAACGGCACGGGGTGGTGCGGTGAAACTGAGTTGTCTGGATGGGGAGACGCGTTGGTCAATAGTCGAATGTACGGGTGTGGGTCTATTGTTTGTCAAAAAGTTTTTCCCAAGTTGCAGTTGGTGACGGGGCTTGGAGACTGGTACGGGTGAGGTAGAAATATGGACTTTGGTTGCAGTACTCGCCACCGTCGTCTTGTAGATGCAGCCCCATGCTGAGGCCGGCGAGTACATTTTGTGCGGCGCGTATGGCTGCAGAGGGCGGAGAGTTTGTGGCAGGAGAAAATGAGTGTGCAGGTAAAGGAAAGGAGGCCAAGCGCAGTGTAAATGAACATGATACTATGTGCGGTTCCCCCGACGGAATCACTATTCATGTCGAGGTCAAATGCAGGCGTCATGGGTAGTATGGGATGGAGGGCATGGCTGGGTCGTCGTGGTCGGTGGTTTGAGGGGGATTGGCGTTCAGGCTGGGCAGGGATCAAATAGTATATCATCATCACTTGTTTGTTCTCCACCATTATGGCTGACTGGCAAACGGACTGGAACGTCGACAATGCTGATGACAGAGACGTCCAAATGGCAGCCCCGTCATCACCACCGCGAGCGTTGTTGGAACCAGAGAGAGAGGAGACGCCGTTAGAACAGCTGATACGGCACTGGATGAATGAACGACATGCTCCGGATATTCTGCCTGCTCAGGAGGCCCTGTTGTCTTCGATCCTAGACCACCTTAGGAGGCAGGTACTGTCCTCCCCCCGTCATTGTGCTCAAAACCCGGTTGGCTGATTGGTGATAGGCAGTCGGATGCTGTTCAGTTGCTCAGGGGAGACCCTTCAACATCTGATGATGAGCATCTGAGGATCACGCTCGTACAACTCGATATCGAGCGCGTCAAGTTTATCGTCCGGTCCTACGTCCGCACTCGGCTGTACAAGGTGCGGTCCTTTAAGTCGGATATGGATTCAGCTAGTGATGACGCGTGGGCATAGATTGAAAAGTACGCGCGGTATATCACGTCGAATGCAGAGATCCAGACGCGCTTGACGGCTGCTGAACGCGACCATGCGAGTCGACATGCTGATCTGACGGATAGGCATTTCAATTTCAGCGTGCTGCAGAGTCTGCCTGAACCGCAGAGGCATATGGATGATGAGACGCCGTATTATATGCCTCCAATGAGTGCGTACTTTTCCCTCCTCTGATTTCCAGAGTCGTTGATGGTTGGTGTAGTGAGTACTCCTGATGTTACTCGACCTGTATTCGTACACGCGTTAAAAGACTGTCCTCCTGTTATTCTTCCAGAGTACGCCCTCCCTTGCTCATGATTAGCACCAGACTGACGATTGGACAGTGGAACGCGACACGAAATGCTCAAGGGGCACATCTCCCTCACACACTTTTCGGTTGTCGAACACCTAGTCGCAAGAGGCGAAGCCGAGCTCGTCTGATACCATACTGTACTCTATAATATACAACAAAAAGAATTGCACTATTCTTGCCAATCATCGTCGTCATCCTCTGGAGTCTTCCGCTGCGCAGGGTACCGTTCCTCCTCGGCATCCTCGTCGTCTCTATCATACATCATCGCATCACCCTCCGCATCCTGATTCTGACTGTTCTTCCCTCTCCCAGCACTCCCACCTTCCTCATCCTCACCCTTCTTCTTTCTCCGTCGTTTGGGCGCCGATACACCGCCTTCGCCGTCCGCACCACTACCGGGGTTCGTAGCAGTAGCCTTTTTGGATTTGCGCTTCTTCTTGCCCTCGGCATTTTCAGCTTCGAGGTCAATGGTGCCTCCGGCACTTGGATCAGGAACAGCTTCAACAATCTCTTTGAGAAAGTCAAGCATTTCCGTTGTTTCGACTGCATGTTTACTGGGAAAGTGTGCGAGTGTTATACTGGTGCTGTGGTGGAAGGACGTGGTATGACGCACAGGTGATACGCTTCGACCTTTTTGGACCCGCGTTCTGTTGTCACTTTGCTAGCTTCGTCGATCAAGAGGCCGAGGAACAGCTCCAATGCTTTCGCTATAATGTAGTTGAATGATGAATTCCGTGTTTGGAGTTAAGAAGGAGGAACGTACAGATGACGATGGGAGTTGCTTGAGCGACTTTGCCCACTTCCTCGTCCTTTTGCATGATCTTTTTTATTCGAGCCTGGGATGGACGTGAGTGAGTTTTTGGTGGTGTAGAGGTGTGCGCGGGCGTACGACGGGGAATTTTGTCTGCTTGTTCTTGTTCTTCATGAGGGTATGTGCGGATGTTGAGAGTGGGAAAATATCAACATCATGACGTCTCAATCTGGACCTTGAACAACACAGACGCCCAGGCGATACTCACCAATGGCGCGTCAACGGCTGTCATGAAATATCGCTTTGCTGACTATCACAAGTTCGGTCGGAAGTCTTCTCCGGACATTTGTAGAAGCCCACCTGATTCCGAGTCCTCCCGGTGTTGCCAAAATTCAAGTAGTTAATCCATGCCTGAGTGTTTACAAGCTCAGACCAAGTTGTCACAGCCCTGGACGTAGACTTTGGCGTCTCTATCTCTGGTAACAGGGAAAATCGGCAATTCAAGCGGTAACTGAGCACTAAAGCTCTCTGACAATACATTTTCTCAGTGCAGCAGTGATCGACCAAGGTCTTTTGGCAACACATTTCAACTACATCCACAGGGCCTGGCCAGCTTTACCTGTCTTCAAAGTAATCTCGACAAAGTTAACCCTGCGCATGAGTACCTCTAAAGCAGGCTGGCTACACGTAGAAAAGGTAGAGGAGGAGACAGTGCAGTAAGTAGCCATTCTATTGCGGCCGTCACACATCCAGTACTTTTTGGAGTTTCTTTTGTCAAATAAACGCCCGAATTGGCAGGTCCCGGGACACTTGAGAAAGGTTGGTGTTTTGTAGAATGTGCTTCAACGTCTACATGACGCCCCTGTCATTGATATGATCCAAGCGCTTCTGAGTTCGTCGAGCTCGAGACTGAGGAAATAATCCTGGTCATCGGCGGCTGCACAGTGGGTAAGGAGATCATCGACTGTGAGAGGGCACTGTTGGCGCGGTGGAATGAGCGTAATGACCGACGTCGTGCGTGAGATTCGAGAATGGCGAGGTCAGCAGGTTCAGGCATGGCGATCAGTGGTCTTACGCGCAGGGGAAGCTGCGCTCATATCGTTGTTACCAACAACGCTGCACTTGGGAACCCCTTGCTTAATTCTTTACACAGGGCCATGAGCAAGGTCAAATGCTTTAATGATGCATTGGAGCATTGATCATCCTCGATGCGGTGGAGATAAAGGATGCCGGAGATCCTGGGCTTTTGGGAAGTCCTTTGGGAATGTAAATATTCATTACCATTGGAGGACGCAGACCATCCACACTGCGTGTAAGGGGTGCTCTAGCCTCCTTTCGATAGTTCGTTCATTACTCTCCGAACTGAAAGCCGGGACGTCCAAGAAGACGACCTTGTGATTCCCATGGAGATCTTCGTTGGAGCATGCAATATATCATACACGTCTAGCTCCTGAGCTCACCCGCTGGACAGAATATCCGCCTCTACAGCTTTATCGATGAACTAATGCAAAGTGAGTTTGATCTAGCCCACAGTGATCAGATACTCACAGTGGTCTTCGCCACCCTTGCATTTCCAACAACACTACACAGCAGTTTAGAGCTGCAAACTGGAAGAATAGGCGTGCATCGTCTTGATGTATAGAATCCAGACTGGGCAACATTCTGTGTCGAGCGGGCGTCAAATGTCAAATCATCTATACCTGTCAATCAGCTGGCACAGCCTCCAAGGCCATTTATTTCACTTCAGGTTTTGGGGGGCAGGACTCTGGGCATGAGAATAAGTCCGCCGTGCACATGGCACCGTGCGGTTGGTGGGTAAAAACTGGGTCCATAGTAAACATCTTCGAGTATATGCATATTACTTGCAAATCCACTACCCATTTCTCTTTTATTGGAGGTTTTAGTGACATCAATCTACTATTCACAAGGCTTGAGTAGGTAGCTTTCATAGACGGCTAATTGGCAGTCCGTATGACCTCAGAAGGAGTCCGGCTAGTCTGCAAACTGCAGCGTCTCTATGACTCCGGTAGACGAACTCATGAAATCACCAGTACTTGGCGAGTTTCCGTCTGAGCCTAAGATAATGGTACTGATTCTTGCCTGTTCGCGTGTGTGCAGTATGACCCGACATGTTAGGATCGAGTGTATCGAACGCATTGGACTGGTAGGGATTAGTGTTCATTTCTAAACCATTAAAAGAACATTGACGTACGAAGAGAGCAGAGCTAAGTATTGTCTCTGCCGGTTTTCAGTTCTGCGATATGTCCTTATGAATATCACGGGATGGACTGACTGGCAATCGTAGAATCACAATGAGGTTGACCATGGATAGGACTTCAACGTTTTGAGTACCGTGTGATGGCCGATTCAAAATAGCTGTACTTACCAACGAGGTAGATGTAGTACAATACTCCTGATGCCCGTTCCGTCAGATCCGTGCACCCAGAGAGCTTGGAGGCTTACCATCTCTATAGACCACTTTGACGAGCTGTGAATTGCCTCCAGAGACATCTAGAAACAGAGGTGAAAATGTGTCTTGGCAGTGAAATAGTCGAAGGCGAACATGACCTGTACCCGCGTATGATCATGAAGAAACACACACCTGGAGCACAGACTTGTTGTTAACGATTTGATGCGAAGAGGCCGGTTTTACACACCAATATCAATTGCCATGAGGAGTATCCAGTTAATATATAGCCGGTTGCTGGAGCCTGTGACTATACACCCGGGGATTTGGGGCATGGAGGGAATGACTAGGTGGAGTTAGAGACTGTGCCGAATAATTTTTAGATAACCTCCGGACTAACATGTTACGGACTTGAGGAAGAACGCCATGTTGACAGCACTGGATATCATGATAGCCATGTAGAGGATGAGGAGGCCAATGCCAACTTTGAGATCTCTACCCCATACAGCCCATGCTCGCAAACTTAGAAGCACTGAGGTATCAGTGAGATATCGGACCAAAGGTAGAGAGAAACCAAGACTTGCGTTCGCCGATGGATAGGCCAATTGTGAACATCCCTGCAAAAGTCTTAGAAGGAAGGGAGATAATGGTTGTCCGTAAGAGCACTTACAGCCAAATGTTGCATTCGCGTACATGCACTGCTTTACTGTGAGGTTGAAGACGAGTTGTTCTGTTGGGTGACGCAGAGCGTCAGTCCCGTTGTTGCAGAAAGGTTGGAAAAACTTCACTGACGATAGACCAGGATAGTAACGTCCACGAATGCCATATATCTGGTAATCAAATAGAGGACTGTGATAAGACTCCATTTCGCTTTCCAGACGAGAAAGATTTCGAGAAAGAAGGTCAGGATCCAGTCATAGGACTTGTGTTGCGGATCAGCAATAAAGGACTGCTATTGTGAGGTATCGGAAGGCCTACCAGTACGGTAAGGCTGGCGACTTCGTTTTACGGTCAGGAATTATTCAATACCCCCTACGGATTGGCTCTCACGGTTCATATACTGAAATCCTTGATTAGCATTGTGGGTCCTACGGATCTAAGTACAAATGCACTTACCGAAGTAAGCTGCTTGGTCTTCAAACCTAATATAATTGCGTCCTTCAAGTCTGCAAGGCCGGGCATTTTGGAAAGACTCCAAGTTTGCTGTGAACTGGGGTGCGTCTCTAGCCACCGTCTTAAGGGCCAGGACGCTCGCTTAATATGCACATGCCTCTCTCATGATGCGATAAGAGACTTCTGGCGTGTGTCCAATGTCTGTGTTTCTTTCTTCGGCTGTATACTCGAGTCCCATAAATGTGGAGGTTCGAGTCGACTTGGGAGATGTTTTGTCGTCGGTATCGTGATTGATTGATGGTCGGTGCCAGCAGTGGTGACATATCGTGGGTCGACGGTGATACCCACCATGCGAACATTGGAGCAGGCAGACGGGGTGACAAGCGTCAGAACCTGATCGAATGATTGAGGGAGAGAAGGCCAAGTGGTGGGAACTACAGCGATGAGGTGCTTTGTCGGAGATGATGGAAGTATCGTTGAGTCTGTTGGAAGTACTTTTATTATCTGGCGTTCTGTGGGGTGGAAGCGTCAAACATAGTAGTGGCCGGATCATTCTAATAATCGCAGCACCGTACGGCGAGTCCCGTGGTCGAGATTTTCTGGTGTCGGGATCGATTACGGTGACCCCGAGACATGGTTGAAGCGAATCTCCGTTGAATGCCTGGTACGTTATGTCTATCTTTGGGACACCCTGCCAGACTGGGGAGGTCCCCTCTTACTCCACGGGAGTATTTTCCAACATTCATTATACCTTGCCAGCAAATTCGGTCCACCACACGTTGAGGCGGTCATGACGTCGAGTGGGATTGGTACGTAACTGAAATTTACTTTGTGTCTATCGGGGTCGACAATATCTTGAGTTGGGAGCGATGACCTTATAAGCAATGGGTGAGGACGTCACGTGTTGACTGGTGTGGTCCCCAGATATGGTGAATGTGCTGGGTGAGGGCACTGCATGAACCGCCCATGCCTGTTACCTTTGCCCCCTTTCACTATCTGACCGTCCTCCAGGATGCTATCGTCGATGGCCAACCCATGGAGCCTCGCATCCAGGTCATGGTCATCGTCCTCGCCATTTCGCTCTTCGGTAAGCAGTCTCGTCCAATCCACGCGGTTCCATTATCAACTTTCCTCGCCCTCGGTATAGCCGTGTCCTTCCCGGGTGTATCTAAGAGCATTCCTTTTCTTCGCATCCCTCATATCGTTTTCTTCGTTGGCAAACATTTTGGCACAGGTAATAGCTCCTCTCTCCCGCTCTTATTATTGAGTCTCTTACCTTTTTCCCCCCAAGGTGTCATCCTCGCTACTGCATTTATTCATCTTCTACAAGACTCGTTCGAAGCTCTGCAAAAGCGTCAAGTTAAAGAACACTTTGACAATATCGGAAAATACACTGGTCTCATTATGTATATCTCTCCACCGTCTTCTTGCTCCTTCGTGGTCTAACGTGCACCACAGCCTTACATCCCTGCTAACCATCTTCCTCATTGAATGTCCGTGTTATTCATTCCGTTGTCACGAGAAACCGCTCACCTCGTGTTATAGATCTATCTACGTCCTATGTCGATCACCTTCACACGGAGCCTTCCCTCCCACCTACGCCGATCTCTTCGGTATCTCCTTCTCCCCAACGTTCCAGACGGTCAACGCTGAAATCCTCGCGGGCTCCGGTCCTTGCACAAGCTACTATCTCCATCTCACAAGCCCCTGTTTTATCCAGAGGTCCTTCGCAACAAAGTGACAATAATGCTGTCCAGATGCCAAGAACAGATGAGAACACACCACTCTTGCGTCCACCACGAACTCAGTCGGTTCCTCACGTCTCACAACCACACGCACATAGCCATGCACACCACGCTCACTTGCCTGCAATCGTTCCGCAGGACACGGCAGCTGTCATCCCAATCGAGGTTTTGACAAATTCACCTCGGATCATCAAGATGCGAGGGTGTACATGCGTTGTTGGGCATGCATGTGCTTGCCCTGCTTCCGCTCTCGATACGTCCCTGCCCAAGGATACATCTGCGCATGGCCGCTCGAGGTCGGGGTCAAACTTGCGGATTAGCACTACTGCTCCCGGTTCGCCTGTCGTGGGCTTGTCTGAGATGGACGAAGAGGAAACGATGGGGAGTAAGAGCGGACGGGAGAGGGAGAGGGAAGTCAAGCCGAGAGTCGGCAGGAGGAGGCAGGTCATTGGATTGTTGGTCCTGCAATTGGGGATTATGATACATTCTATTGTTATTGGGCTCACGCTGGCGATTACGACTGGTGCCGATTTCAGTGAGTCTGGTTCTGTTCTTGGTTTTGCTTGGTTTGACTCTTTTGGATTTCTTTAGCGTCTCTGACAACGGCTGTGATCTTTCACCAACTCTTTGAAGGGCTTTCGCTTGGGATTAGGATAGCTGCACTTCCACCTCCTCCCTCTGAGCTGGGTGACGAGGAGTCGTTAAGCGCTCGTGGGTATAAACCGGAGTCCGATTCCGAACATGGCTTTGTCAAGAATCTGATTACGGCAATAAGAGGGGAACATGGTGAAGGGTGGCTGAAAATTGTGTTGGCTATTTTATTCGCCGTTACGACACCTGCCGGGATGGGATTGGGGATGGTTGTGTTCAAGGTTGGGAAGAGGAAAGAAGGTATCGAGCTTGGTGAGTTAGGCGAACTGATACCATGAACGGATGGTCCTGATGAAGTCTTTCGTTGAACAGCTCGAATGTACCTCATCCAGGGAGTCATGTCGGCCATCTCTGCTGGTATGCTGATATATGCGTCCACAGTGGAGATGATTGCCGGAGACTTTGTGTTTGGTGACGTCGAGGGACACAGTCATCACGGCCATGGACACTCGCACGAGCTTCCTTCTATGGAGGATGGTGAACGTGCTTCTACCACTCGAGCCAAGTCAAAATCTCGCTCACGCGATAGCCATGAAATGAATGACGAAGCCGCCGAGATGACGACTGAGGAAATGGACGAGGAGAATGAGGATGCGCCCGAGCCGGACGAAAGTCATTATCACCACCACCACCACCACCACCACCACCACCGCCATCATCATCATTATCATCACCACGGAAAGATTGGGAAGAAGGTATTGGCTGTGGTTAGCCTTTTGGCGGGCGTTGGGGGCATGGTGTTGGTTGGTTTGGGAGAGTGATTGTCGCTCTTTTCTCCATGCAGGTCAGGAGTCTCTTGCCATGATTCTTTTTCTTTGTTGTGCATGTTGTACCCCGAGTTTTATCACTACTTCTGCCTCTTTTCTTGTCATTGGCTACTAGCCAAGGTTAGAGTATAATATTGGGCTACTGTGTATCATATATCGTATACATGATAATGTCTTGTTTTGTTCTGTCAATGGCTTTGAATTGTGAACTCGGCGCAGGGCTTGTGCGTCCCTTGAGGCGGTCCTGGGCTAAAGGTCCTTGGTTCACTCTGCTATCAACACAAAATGCTAGACATCCAATGGCTCGGATGAAGGCCTGTTTTCCGTAGGGCCAAACTTGAGTATTTTCAATGCATGTATTCAGACTTGAAAAAGTAGAACCCTCGCCGAGTTTTCCGAGAACCGTGAGCTAATTTTACTCAAGATCTCCCAACGTCATCCAATTGTGCATTAACATATATTGAGAGCGATCTTTTCTTTCAGAAATACTAACGTATTAATATTAACTTTGACTCACGAAAGTGTAATGTAATGATCCTTCAAACGGATTAGCTAGACGTCGAGGCAGCAAGTCGTCTACGATAATTTTCCTCCCGTATGCTCCGTGAAATCTTGTCCAGTTCCACTTTCTTTTCTGGGCTTTCTTCAACAAGCCACGCCATTGGATTTTTAATTCCGCGTTTGAGCTTTCGTTTTGCGATCGCGACGAACCCAACTTCACTCGGACTTCGAGCAATCTTGTCCAAATGACGTTGTGTGGGCGTCATTTTGCTGAGGATGTTAGCTGGAGGACCTTTTCGAAGTTTCTTGAGGAGTGAAGTGGTTATTTCTCCGCGAGACTCGCGTAGGCGTTCTTTGGTTTTGTTGAGGATGCGTTCTTTTCGAGCTGCTTTGAGTTGGTCGAGGAGGGGTTGGGGGTAGGGTGTTTGGGCGCGTGCTGTGCCACGGTCGAATGCGGCTTGCATGAGGTCCATTTCGGTTTGGTATGGATGTACTGGTTACGGATGAATGGGTGAGATAAGAATTAGATGGGGAAGGGGGGGGGACGTACACCAGTCGTCGGAATGTCCACCGAAAACGCTATTTTTGCGTAGATGTGGTGGGGTGCGTTTTAGTAGGGTTTCCTCTGCACGACAGTCAAGCTTCATGTCACGGATGGTTTCGATATAGGCTTTGTGTCTCTCAATGCGTCGTTCATGGGCTGCGTACCGCCAACGAATCATTTGGGAGAGTTTTGTGGGTTGGTTGATCATACGAGGGAGGGGTTTGTGGTAGATTGAGGAGGGAAAGCAAGCGCCGGTAATGATGGGTCGGTAGCGTAGCTTTGCACGCCAGACCTGTGGTTCATGGTGACTGTGTCAGAGGGAGGGGGGTTTGAAGGAAGCAGGAAGAGACAGACGAGTTCTTTGGCTGCGAGGTAATTCCAGTATTCCTTCTCGCAGCGTATGTCAATTAGCCCTGAATAACGCGTGAGGAGGTCTTGGAGTCGTGAGTCGCCTGCATTGGCACGCGTGAAAATGTCCAGGTACTGAGTAGACACGTTCGTGCATTGAATCCTGGCAAAGAGACAAAGAAGGGACGAACTTTATAGCCTTGGCGGAGTGCGGCTCGCGTTTGGTCAACGCTGGTCAGGGATTTGTTTGTCCTCCATAGAAGGCGTATACGGAAGCGAATCTAGCCTTTCAAGATGGGGTCAGTTGGAGGGGTGGCATGGAGAGTGGTTGAGTACAAACGGCATCGGTTGGGGCGTTTTGCAGAAGATTTTTGTATAGGCGGAGAGTTGGGAGTCTGTGAGCAGGGATATTCCAAAATGGAGTGCGAGGGCGGGCGCGTTGGAGAGGTTTGAGTAGCTGGCGTATCGATTCGCGGGTGGACGTCATTGGCACAGGTGATGTGGTGGTCAACCGACAATCAATCAACACCACAGCCACCTCCTTTACCGTGATCCCCTTCCTCCAACCCAGTTTCGATCGCTTTACACTCTATTGTTCAACGCGAACCAAGGATTTCATTGATACCTGTGGATTACTGCTTGGGGAATCGATGGCCTTGGTTGTCGCGCTCCCCTGGATCGTTACCACTAATCATGCTTCAGTTCTCGACGCTGAGATAAGTAATGGACAACCTGAGATTTGCAAGAGCCATCACTCTCAGATCAGGCTGGGATTGGACGTGCAACTCGCCCGCCATGTCTCCAGTTATTGTTCCAGGTTCGCTTATCCGTACCAAAGCTTTGCACAATCAAACGTTTTAATCCCCTGCAGCCAACTTTCCGAGGTCCTGAACGACTACTGGAACGTGGATAAATATTTTTTGCGCTAAATTACCGAGGAAAGCTTGTTTGGTCTCCACACCTCGACCAGGTGCCGTCTTTATTCATGTCGTTGGGACGAATTGAGCTTCTCCGGTACTCTCGGGGCGGGCGGCGACCTTCTTCTGACCAGAAATATGTCCACAGTTGCTCAACTAACGTTTTCCAAGGATAGATGACGCGCTCATCTGGATGCTCTATGGTTAAATGGTACCTTTGGCAGCAGGCCCATCTCTTGCGTTTGGGTCCGTACTATCCGAGATAGTTTTAACCGTCCTAGAGAATGAAAGAAATCTGGATGCTGGCCTTCCTTCCATATCGAGGTCTGTTGTGCTGACCGCACTGATAATGTGGACTCCAAGATAGAGCTGGGTTGTCTACCGTGTTGAGCGGTACGTCAGGTGTCCGGCTGGTCTTCGTCGTTACCCGAATGGTCTTCTGGTTGGCTGCCGGCTTTTCTGCATTGTCATGCGCAATAATCCCCAATACGTCAAGGTGGAGCCACTGCGCTGGCGAGTGCTCCATGTGGTCGATCTTAGCAAGGGCAACGATTAGGGAGGGAGTAGCAGCTATCTTTGCGCAAGGACTTCCTCATCCTCGCTGCCTGCCCTGGATGTAAACCCCTCTTCGTCGATCCCTCGTTCAATTCGACATTGCTTGAGCCTCGTTCACTGTCTTCCTCGCTTGGATCTTTTGCAACGCCTCCTGTTCATCGAACACTCTTGGCAATGAATCCTTGCGCTCACTTTAGGAATGCGGTGTACTTGTTACGAGGACAACCGACAAGGTTTCAATGCTTATATCGTTTGGACTCGCTTGGGACATCATTTGCCTTCTGGTGCCTCCAGGCTGGTACTGTTTCATAATTGATTGTCCCAGGCGCCATTATCTTGACAGTAGTTCTGCGTGACATGAGAGTCGTCGCCAATTTTAATGTCGAATATGCCAGCTCTTTAAAGCTATTCTCATTCGTGAACTTGCACAATTATCCTCTCGGATAGAATTGAAGCCCCTGGAATACTCAATCCCTGGAAATGGATTAGAGCGTATTTGCTGCTTCGTTTTCAGTGAGTTTTACATGAATTGAAACTGAACTACTCCACACTCGTTGAAAGTGGCTCGCGAATACTCTTTATTCATGGCGCCGCCAGTGTACAAAGTACCTACTGCCTCTGTCATCTTTCACTGACGTCAGGGAAGGCATGCACCCTACGTCTTTGACATCGGTCGTATGGGAGTGACGTAGTAGTTGAACCTGGAAGTCGGAAGGTGAGAGCATCAGACTTGAACGGTTTAACGTGATCTAGAGTTATGTGCAATCTTGAGACATAGCCTAACTTGCATCGCAGTGATATCTCGATTATACCGAAACAACGCTAGTCCATCAAGCACGCCAGACCGCTTTATCGCATATCTGGCTCTCGGAAACAGTGCCATCTACAATGTGCCAAGTTATGCAGACCCCATGATCATGTAGTACACATCAGCCTGGAGAACCTCCCGCCGTCGTGTCGAGAGGGAAGTCATCCTCTGATTGGACTCGATGGCGAACAGTGCAAATTAGCAGCTAGTTTTGCCGCTGTTCCAAAGCGCAATCCAAGGTTACGTAATGGAGAAGAGAAGGTTGTGTTTGATGCAGATGGTAACTAGTTAGTCCCTGGGACAACCGGCGAGCTGTGAGAGATATAAGGGCGGCGTGACATTCGTGCTGGAGAAGGACCCCAAGGGGTCTTGACATGGAATTGACCTCTCAAGGAAATAGTAAGGCCTGACGATGTTTGCATCAACAGCCTGAGCGTTTGGTAGGGTGCAGTCTCCCAGCGGCATAGGGTCTGGACGAGTCCGTATCGGCGGAGATGTAAGTTCCAGAGAGTGCGTTTTTGGCACACTTTTTGTGCTACGGTGGCACTTTTGATCGTAACGTTGTGTTCGCTTGCGCCGCTGGATTGGGTTGTTCGATGGAAATCCATGGAACCGCTTAGACTGGGTGTCGTACTGTGAGGGTGGTTAGATCACGGAGGGACGGAGTCAGATGATCGAGGATAACTTGAAGTATCCTCCCAATGCCCTTCTGTTTATTCTTAGCATAGCTTCGAAATCGATGCCGTGCCTGTTTAAAAGGGGCAAGGAACCGCCAAGGAGCGCAAAAGTCCGTGAGCGGGGCTGGAGTGTTGTCAGTGAAAAAGTAGACTTTATATGGACAACAGGCAAGTTTGGTAGCGACGAAAGACAGGCGGAAACGACACAAAGAAAGAGGCGGGGAGTCCGCGCCAGAGAGCAACAAAAAAACATACGACCTCGAATTGGAATCACCAGGCGACTATTGGTAGATGAAATTGTAACTAAGAAAATACATGTTAACAACCATCTTTGACAGTAGACGATCAAACTGACCGTGAAAGCAAGTGAGGAATGGCGGAAAGTTGAGGACCATATCGAGCTGCGTTGTCATACAATTCGAATAACGGGATAGCAAGAAGCTTCATATTTTTAGGGACGGCAAGAACCTCTGAATGTATCAAACCTCCGGTCAGCATCGATCATAATAAATGCTCTGGGAACTCGTTAAGAACATACTTCGCTCTGGCATTTGCACTAGGAAGAGCTTCTTGCATTCTTTTGGTTTCGTGATGTGAGCGGGGACGAAGGGATACTAAGGGTGGGACAGTCAGCTGCGGCGTCCTTCCTTGGAAATACAAAAGCGCCAGCTCCAGGTCACAAGCTGCGCTGTGAGTCTTCTCAAGAACGGGGAACACCCACCATGAAAGTTTCAAAATTGGGTCTCCACCACTGAGCTAGGCAATCGCCGATTTCCCATTCATTATCTACCCCATGCGTACTGTCGAATTGTTGTGAATGAGATGGTGGCGCCAGGCGTTCATCTAAACGCTTTTTCAAGCCTTCAATTTCGTCCTCTCCAGGTTTAAGGTAGTCCCCTGGTCTGGCGGAAAGGAGTTAAGAGGTTACGGCGAGAAGATGTGAGTCTATGCGCCAAAAATAATAGCAGAAGCACGAATAGGTACGAAGCGTGGGTATTTGGTGTGTTGTGTGAAAGTATTAATGGGCGTTAAAGGGTAAGACGGTCTGCAGGAATGTAGGCATTGCAAATGTGCAAAGATAGAGTGTATGATGGGAAGCGTTCAGGAAGGGAGGATAACTTACAATTTGAAAAAGGCATTGGCAATTTGAAGCATCAAGATGTGTGGGTGTCCATGGTCATGAACGACGAGGACACCTTCTACAGTGCGTCGCATGCCATAGTCTTCGTAGTTGTTTTGCAGACGTTGGAGACGAGCCGAAACAGAGGGATCTTCCTCGGGCTGAGCTTCTTTGGTACTGGGAAATGACAGGGAATCAGTCCAGGGGTATGGGGGAAAGGCGGGTTTATACCTGAAGGTAAAGTTGGAAAGAGGATATCTAAGCATGTGGTTAATCCATGTCAAACGCACGGAGCGAGTGTAGGCACATACAGAGCAATTGTATTGGACATTGTCAGCAGCAAAAGATAAGATGGGTTGCGCGTTTGGATGCGCGACAAGGACGAGTCACGTCGCGTGACTGTCACATCAAGAAGGATGCGATATGATAGATTTATTTTAGCGATCACTTTCCAAGATTCAAGAATAGCCCAGAATGGCAGTTCTGACGAAAACTGGAGTGGGTTTTAATCTGTTGTTTTATCTCCTCGCCTTGCACGCCTTATCCTTATCCTGTGCCGCAATATGGCCTCACCGGCCAACGATCCTGCCTTATTCCACCCAACCTCCCCAGCTTCTTCTCCTTCCTCTTCTCCTCCTCAAAAGGAATCTTTCATTGCCTACATGAAACGTCGTCTGTCTGACTTTGTCGCCCCTTCGCCTTCCCCTCGCCTTCACTACCCCGAACCCAGGCTAGCAACAGCCAACAACGGTGCATCCTTGGGCTCGAATACCTCCCACACGGACGCCAACGACGTCATTGCTCCTCCCTTCCCTGCAAGTCTGAACGCTGGTTCCTCCTCCAGCCAGTGGCCGCCATCCCAACTTCGTGAGACAGGCACTTTCCAGGGATACAGCGTGGCCGCTGAACAGGACCAGCCTCCGACACGTATGACGCCTATTGCGCACGAATCCCCGCTACATAGGGCAGGGTGAGCATTTTATCGTCAAATTTAGACATTCGCCGTCCCTCCGTTTCATCCTGCAATGTGTCTGTTTTACCTGATATCTCGTTTTCCCGTTCACCCTCGTTCTGTTCTGCGCAAAAAACATCTTTCTAATGGCTTTTTCTCAACAGTCTTCTACAACCCAAGTCGTATAATCCTTCCAGTTCCTTGAGCTTCTATTCCGCTAGCCCCCCTCACACTGGATTGGCGGCTCCTCACCAACATTCTCAAAACAGCATACGCCTAGCGACCATGCAGCTATCGAATATGCCTTTTCAGCTACCACACGCACCCGTTCCATCAGACAGATACGGTCGAAGTCACAATATTATTTTAGGAGGAATCCCTGCCTCTGCACCTTCCGATTCACGTGTTTCCTCCCGAGAGCGGATCATTTCCCCGCCCTCAATTTCTTCGAGTCCTGGTGAGTTTTTATATAGAATCTTCTTAGCGCAACGCGCTCATGTCTCGTCCTGTGGTCATCGTGCTTAGGTCCACAGCAAGGTAAGGGTTCAATTAAATGTGACAAGATATTTCCTCTTATCTCCGAGTAGCATTTACCGCCTTACACCCCTTGACACCTAATGACACTTTGACTGGCATCGCTTCCACTGACTCTACCGGGGGAAGAACATCAGACGACCTTGAGCCATCGGTTGTGTCCCCTCCGGCAACGAAGGCGGCCTCGGGTGAATATTTTTGTATATGTCCTGTGCATCCCCACACTGCAATACTAATACCTGTCTCACATTTAGTTTCTTGGCCAGTTGTATCTCCCTCTGAAGCAAAGGTGAACTGTCACCATCTTCATCCCTAGTTCAATATACATTCTGACCCATCTCAGAAGACCGCTTCTGAGGCTGAAGCTTCACTACGTCCCTCTGGCTTGACTCTTCTTCGTCCCAAAACACCCACATCCATCTCACCGACTTCACCATCCCCACAATCAACCTCGACACCTGGGAGTGAAACCCCCAAAGCGCATAATAAGCCAAACCCATTCGAGAGTATACCAAGCTCCGTACAGTCGATGGGGAATGAAGGTCATACCGACGATTTGACGCAGCCCAAGGTGTCCGAGAGGACAGCACTTCTCCTATCGGTCCCCGGCCTCGGAGCCTACAACCAAAACGGCCATATCGCCTCACAGCCTGGTTACACGCGCCTCAACAGTTTCACCTCGCCGTTTGGCTTGCATCAAAATAAAGATACGAAAGTGTTCAATGTCAGACCGGATTTCTCGGAATGGTGCAAAGTCTTGAGGCACAAGGTTCAGGAACTTCCGACGTATTCCAAAATGGCCTTGGCTGCTCTACCGGCTGTATTGCTTGGTTGTCTGCTGAATATCCTGGATGGCGTCAGCTGTGAGACAATTTGTGACTGTTGCAGATTTCGTTTGCTAATCGGCTGTAGATGGAATGATTATCTTCCCATCAACGGGAGTCTTTACAGATCTTGGACCAATGGGCGTTTCTTTGTTCTTCGTTTCAGCAGTCATTGCGCAATTGGTATATGTATTTGGAGGAAGTGGGTTTGCTGGAGCGAATGGCAGTATGATGATAGAAGTTGTGGTACGTGACTGTCGTGCCGCCATGGTTTTTTTCTCCTCATTTTGTTGCAGCCTTTCTTTCATATGATAGCAAACGCCATTGCTGCGGAGATTGGAGAAGAACACCCAAAGGAGGTCATCGCAACAACATTAGTTGCATTTGCTTTCAGCTCCATACTAACAGGCCTCACTTTCTTTCTTCTGGGTGCCTTGAAACTTGGTGTGGTAGTTGGCTTTTTCCCTCGACATATTCTTGTTGGGTGAGTAACCATGCCCTTATGACTTCTAGAGTCTCAATCAGGCAATTGTAGGTGCATTGGTGGAGTAGGGGCATTCCTCATTGAGACGGGGTGTGTATTCCCCTAATCCGGAGTTTTCTTAACCGTTTATAGCATTCTTCCTGTTCAGGTTGACCGTCAGCATGCGGATGAATGAAGAAGAGTTCACCATAACACTCGCAACCCTCAAAACCATGTTCTTGGACACTCATATGCTCGCACTTTGGTCTATTCCACTCGCTTTGGCTGTTTTGCTTAGGATAATTACCCATAAATATCATCACCAACTGATTTTCCCCCTCTGTAAGTTATCGTCGGGTCCTATTGATTCAACTTACAACCTTGCCCAGATTTCATTGTTATACCCCTCATATTCTACATCGTCGTCGCTGCTGCTGGACTTGATCTAGGAGAGCTTCGACGAGATGACTGGCTGTTTGATCTTGGGAGTACGCCGCAAGCACGCTGGTACGAGTTTTATTCCTATCTTGGTATGATTCGAGCCCTCCCGTTGTCAGGAACATTGTTGATGTTAGAATAGATTATCGGCTTATCAAGTTCGGGCCTCTATGGTCTACACTTCCCACCCAATTCGCCCTGTATGGCAACGTCTTTACTTGGGCTTACCGGATCAATAACGACTATTTCTAGCTTATTTTTCAACATTCTGCACCCACCTTTGAACGTGCCTGCGCTGGGTGAGTGCTTCATGAATAGATGTTGCTGTCCTCTAACGCTTCTACAGCGGTTTCCCTTGACGAGGACGTGGACACCAACAAAGAGCTTGTTGGACATGGCTATTCTAACCTATTATCCGGCTTGGCCGGTAGTGTGTAAGTCTGGCCCGAGTGTGCTCAGAGCCCCAGACTAACCCTTTATCCACTAACAGGCCCAATTACCTCGTTTACGTGAACACCCTTCTGTGAGTTCCGGCATAAAAGTCTCGGTGCGATTTACCTAACCTAATAATACTTCCAGCTTCTATCGCGTAGGAGGTGACAATCGCGTCGCGGGATTTCTCCTAGCCGTTGCCACGGCTATTCTGCTGTTCGTTGGCACAGGTCCGATAGCATACATACGTCGGTACACATGCATTCACCATATGGTCAATGTCTAACCTTTACTCCAGCTGTCATGGTTGTAGGGGCCTTGATTTATGTGCTTGGTATAGACTTGGTCAAAGAAGCTCTTTGGGATACCCGGCATCGGGTAAGTAGGTGAGTATACATTACGCGCACCTTCGCAAATCATTCCTACACTCATCTGACTTTTTGCCAAGGACGGAATATATTACGATCGTCAGCATCATGGTTGCGATGACAGTGTGGGATTTTGTTACTGGCGTGTTATTCGGAATTGTGGTTAGCTGTGAGCTTTTGCATGAGAGGTCTCACTCCTGTCGTTGACTGATTGGACGCTCAGGCTTCTTTTTCGTGGTGCAAAACTCACAACGGAGGAGCATTCGTGCCATCTATTCGGGTGACACAGTTATGTCCGCCGTACGGCGGCCCCGCTTGCAAAGGGCATATATCAGACAAGTTGCAAAACAAACAACTATCCTTCGCCTGCAGGGTTAGTTTTGGTGTGGGATTGTCGATTATGCTTCTTACGCGATTTTCAGGTTTCTTGTTCTTTGGGACTATCACCTATGTTGAAGAAACGATCCGAAACCTTATTCAAGGGCCATCGTGGCAAAGGAGCCCAGTCCGATTTTTGGTTGTTGACTTGACCCTGGTAGCCAGTGTGGACATGTCAGCGGCCGAGGCATTTGTGAGGATACAACGCCTCCTCGCTGCGAAAGGTGTCACTCTCGTGTTCTGTGGCTTCACTGCCGACTCTACTGTTGGGAAAGCTCTACGAAGCGTGGACGTCCTCGGAGCTGAAGGGGTGGAGTTGTTTTCGACGTTCAATGATGCTATGGAATGTACGTACTTATCAAGACCTGAAAACGTTAGGCTGACGGTCCTGTCAGGGACCGAAAACGCGTATCTTCGCGCATGGTTCAGATCACACAAGATCGAAACATCTCCTACTTCTTTTCGTATGTGGCGATACTTAGCTCCGAAGGTTCTGTGCCACTGATGTCAGCTGATCACTTACAGCTGTACCCTTGCAACAGGACCGAAATCTTGATTTGGGGCGGGCTGCAGACTCTTTTGTTCGCTCTCCTAGGCGTTCTTATTTGCATGCGATAGGAAATATGACAATCGGTGCTGGTTAGTGTCCATGATCTCTCGAGTTCTCCCGGCGGTTATGTTGATCCTATTCACGAAGAAATTACCCCGCGTTCAGAACCTGAGGTTGAACCAGAACCCCTCAATCTTCTTGTCAAGGCATTCTCCCTGCATGAAGATATGGACGCTACAAGTCTTAGTGTCATCATCAAATATTTTTCTAAAATAACCGTGCCGGCAGGCCATGTGCTGTGGAAACAGGGCGACAGCTCTGATGGGCTATACATCATCGAGTCCGGTGTGCTGCGTGCCATATACGAGTTTGCAAACTCAACACAGCAATTTGAGGAGTCCATGGTACCCGGAACTGTGGCTGGTGAATTATCGGCGCTGTCAAATTCTCCTAGGAACGCAACTTGTGTAGTGGAGCATCACGCGACGCTGTGGAAGATGAGTATGCAGGATCTTGACAGACTGCGGCGAGAGGAGCCACATATGTCAGCGCTGTTTACTCAGCTTGTGCTGAAAGGTGCGTTGGCTGAGCCTCGTCATGGGTGTCCAAGTGGCTGATGCTAAAATCATTTCCAGCCGCGAAAACCGATTATGATATATTATTATCTGCAATTGCATCTAGACAATAGATACATGTAGTTGCACAAGGCTTTGTCTTAGTGTAACAATGCACCTTGGCAGTGCGCATAGGTATGCGGGTGTGCTGTGTGGGAATTATTTTTGAATTGTGGATTACATGGTTACACAGTTCAATACAATCAACAAAGCGGTGCGGAGATATTTACACAACAGTTGATCACTGCCTGGAAACGGTCTTTATTCCCTGCCTCCTCCTCATTCATGCCTGTACAGTACGACTCTCCCTGGCAGAGGTCGACATACCCGCCAGACAACGAGTATCGGCTGCCGCCACAACCCGCTGCTTCTAGTCACCAAGAGTACTCTGAGTTCCCTCCGAGAACGAACTTTACCAATGAACAATCTCAGTCTTTGAACGATCCCACTATATTGTCTTCCATGCCACCACATGAAACGATAGATGGAGCAACTCTTCGAGGGAGAACGCCTAGTCCAACGCCTAGCGAGCTGAAGGGGATGAAGAGTAGCGTCATCGACTGGAAGACGTTATCCAACTGGCGGTTTTGGATTCGGAAGGAGTGGATATGTACGTCGAGTTCAATGGGTATAGCCTTCGCATGCAGCTGACGAAGAGGTCTGCGCGGGTACGCGTGAACAGGGTATTATGTCGCGTTGGTTGTGATACTTGTTCTCGTTATTCTCATGACAGTGTTTCACGAACAAATTGTGCACTGGTTAACGCCAGTGACGAGGTGGTTACACGAGTAAGTTCTCTGCGGACTGCGCGCTCTGGTTACGCTGATGGGTTCAGTTTGTCTTTTGGATGGCTCGTCCCAATCGCTGTTCTTTTCGTCATCTCCTTCCCCCCTGTACGCCTTCAGTCACTTGACTTGACGATAAAGTCATAAAGCTAATATTGGCATTTATGAAGCTCTTTGGTCATGAAATTGTTGCTGTTCTGTGTGGTTTAGTATGGGGACTGTGGATCGGTTTTGCAATCGTTGCTGCGGGTACCTTCCTGGGCGAGGTGGGCAACTATTAGTGCGTGTCTCCAAGTCACTTCATTATTGCTAGGTGAACTAATGCCGCTGTGCCAGTGCCTTCAAGTACTGCTGTCGGTCAAGGAGCGAAAAGCACGAGCGTACCTCTTTATGGTATGGATGCCTGGCCAAGGTGGTTCGCGACGGAGGGTTCAAAATCGCCTTGATAGCTCGGCTGAGTGCGATTCCAGGCCATTGTACGTTTCCACATCTGTCTGTAATCCGGTCCGTCACTAACGGAAACTAGTCACAACGGCGGTTTTTGCAACGTGCGGAATGGGAATATTCGTGTTCTCTCTTGCAGCGATTCTCTCTTTGCCCAAGCAATTCATCACTGTATACCTCGGCGTCATACTTGAACAAAGTACCGAAGGTTTGTCGGTTGATTTCAAGAGGCTATAACTTGCTGAAGAAACCTCGAACAGGAACCACTGATCCAAAAAGCCGAATCATTAGCGACGTAGTTTTGGCGATAACCATCCTTATTACAATTTTGGCTATGTGGTATATTCTCCATCAAATGAACAAGGTTAAACCAGCGGTAATATATGCCAGACGCAAGGCTAGGTACGCTCGTGTACATTACTATCTGTACGACGACTAATCTGATGATAGGCAAGCAAAACTCGAGGGACAGTTCGGTCTTGCAGGAGCGAATGGTCATACCCAAGATCAGTCTTATGTCACCCTAGCCACAACAGACTACAGCTACGCCAACGAGTCAGAAGTCGAAATACCGCTCACATCGCGAGCTATGCCTATGGGATCCGCTCCTGTGTTTCCTGAACCAGGGCATTTCCAGGAAGAAACCTCGGGCAGTTTGTATGATCCCCCTTTGCATGCACCCAAACCACAACGGGTGGGACATCAGATCCCTCGGCTTGAATATGAGGCGTCAGGAAGTACAGAACCTGAGTCGCAGAACGCAAACCCGTATCACTCTGGAACCCATACTCCTGTGGTACACGGACTATCAGGTCGAACCCAACCTCCTGCGAATATCTATGCACGCGAAGCTCCGACCCTTTCAGCTCGGTCAGATATTCCATATGAAACAACTGGCGTTGGGTCACCGCAACCCAAATACTCGACTTCTCCACCACAAAGTCCTCCTAAACCATCTCCAGGACAACACATCCACTCCCCGCCGCCTTATCGCCGTGATCCGTCATTGCCCCCAAGAATGGCAGATAATGCCTCTGATCTTCAAAATCCATTCGCATCGGCCTTTGACGACTTGTCCTCGGTTCCCGCACTACAGAGGCATGTACCCGAAGGGACGCAGGATTCTTTTTACACTGCCCACTCGGGTTCACCAGAACCTGTGGCCGAAACCGATTCACGATCATGGACTCCACAGCCTTTAGTATCACAACAAAGAACGACGAACTGACAGATCCACAAGGACAGGATCGGTGGGATCAGCAGACGAACTACCACACTGCGTCGCGGTAGTACTCGTAATACTCCACGCATATATCCTTAAACTCAGTGGATGCGCATAATACGCTCTTCTCGTTTGCCGTATTTGGACGATGCCTTCGGCATTTCTGAATTGTTTACATAGATTGTATGATACCATTGTATCTATTTATTCCTCCAATGATCCCAACATCATAAATTCTGACTTCCATTTGTTGAACGCATAAGTATCAGAAGCTGCTAGCAGTCGACCCACCTGATGCATCCTTGTAGTTCATCAATGCCTGAGCTACGACGAGTTTCTTACACGCTTTGACAAAAAGCGAAGGTATCCGGAGTATATTTGGAGTGGCGTAGCTTGCGCAAATTTTCTTGGAAAAATAGAGGATGAACACGGTTTTTCTATAGCCCTCGAGACCTGAGCAGGAAACGATTAGTCAAAGATGCACGGAGCTCAATACATCCTATTCGTCTGCGTTGATGCTTGAAACCACTGTGATAGCCATATGAAACTGGCCCAGCCGAGCTATGGAGATAATAGTGGGTTTGGACTTGCTGGTCGACCCGTCTTGTTCGCCTGACTCGCCTGAGGTAGCGACGTCTACCTGCCACATCCAGACAGCTGCACCTCCGTGTGAATTTTCAGTAATTCCGTAATTGGAGGGGATGACTTTTTGTGACTCCGAGTTGGCCTTTCTTCAGTTCTTCCTATAAATCCCCTCATAGTCTTTCTGTGAACTACGGTGAAATCATGGCTGCAACCCGAGTAATACCTCATCTTATGACTCTGGCCGACCTTTCTCCGGCTCAGATTAACCGTCTCCTTGCACACTCCTATGCTCTTAAGCAACAAACTTTGCCATGGCTCGAACCTAAGAGCAGGAATGGTTCCAATCTCCGTCTTCCCCCGCAATCTCTGTTCAACAAGACCATCGCTCTCCTTTTCTCCAAACGCAGTACTCGCACCCGTCTTGCGGCTGAGACTAGTACCCAGCTTTTGGGCGGGCGTGCCCTTTTCCTTGGTCGGGATGACATTCAACTGGGTGTTAATGAATCTCCACGTGATACGGCCCGCGTCGTTGGTGGGATGTGTCAAGGCATCTTTGCCCGCGTCGGTGAACACGAAGAGATCGAGGTCAGTCCATCTGCTACTATTTCAATCGCCATTGACTCAACACTCTTGACCCGCAATAGGAATTAGCCAAGTACTCTCCCGTGCCAGTACTAAATGCCCTTTCATCCTACTGGCACCCAACACAAATCCTCGCTGACCTTCTCACCCTGCATGAACACAACCATCGTTTCTTTAAGGAAGGCGAAACACACAAAAAACACTCATCACCTAACATTCTCCCCCCGCTCCCCCCTCTGACTGTTGCTTATGTTGGCGACTCTGCCAATGTACTACATGACATGCTTGTCACGTACCCTCGTCTTGGACACAAGCTCCAAGTTGCTAGCCCCGAAAAGTACCGTGCACCCCCTGCAGTTTGGGACCGTGTCGTGCAGCTTGAGTGTGACAAAGGTATCATGTGGACCGCGGATCCCAGGGAAGCTGTCCATAATGCGGATGTGGTTGTTACCGATACTTGGTGTGTTCATAAGCCTTCCTATTATGAACGCCGCCAGCTGACACAGACGGTAGGATCTCAATGGGTCAGGAGGCAGAGAAGGAGGAACGTTTGAAAGCGTTCCACGGTTATCAGGTGACCGAACAACTCTGCAAGGAGGGCGGTGCGAAGCCCAACTGGCAGTTCCTCCACTGCCTTCCTAGGAAGCCCCATGAGGTCGACGACGAGGCAAGCGTATCTTCCACGGGAATCACTGCTTAAATCTGATATGCCTCCTAGGTCTTCTTCGGACCTCGATCCTTAGTGTACCCTGAGGCCGATAATCGCAAGTGGACTATTATGGCTGTCTTCGAGTGCGTTCTCATTGCCATATATCTTGAACTTACTGTGCTCACGCGGGCGTCCACTCTAGTCTTCTTTTTGGCAATTGGGACCTTAGCGCGGAAGGTGCCACCGCTGCCAACGGGGTCTAAAAATCAAACTACGCGAAAGCTATCAACAGTACAAAAAGAATAACAAGAATAAGAACTCAATCCCGTTTCCGCAAGCTTATCTCTCGAGTCGATTCCGTTCTTAGGCTGGATCCTGAAATACATAAATTTGCCTTGCTCTGTCACACAGAAACATGCCAAAACTTTCAATGGCATGATGACCGCGTTTGTATAAATTGGCCCTCCTGGATTCTCCCTCCAACATCCCCCATTGACAGAGCACCTCACTTTTGATACTCTGATAGGATCCACTGTATTCCCGGAATGTAATGGTGGCGTCGACTGACATCTAGGTGGAATGAATGTTTGGATGCTGCGCGACTGATTGACACCAGCTTCTCTCTATTCACTATTCACCGTGGATTCCTCACCCAGGAGTGCTACATTCATCATGGCCGCAACTGAGGCTCAAAAAGTTGTAAATTGGGTATTGAACCCCGAGTCATCCAGAGGTTGGCAAAGCTTGTGGGCATAAGTGTTCCTAAGGGTTTCACTGTGTACGTGAGCAGTCTGTCACTACCTGGAACGTGCCTGCGTGTTATTATCGCCCCAATACCAATGTATTTTTCGCTCTGAGCCAGAGCGTCTGGCGGCACAAGATTTTCCGTAGCGATATTGTGAAGAGGTGCGGGGTTCAAACAGACAAATGGTCCCTCCGATGATGATAACAGAGTTGTAAGGTAATGAGTCAAAACATGTCTTACGCTTGCCGATAAAGACCTCAGATTCCTCTCTTCCACGTCGCCTATGGTACTCACCCTAGACTCTACAGGTATTCCGCCAGAGTCTGAATAGTCCAAACGACAGGCTGCCTTTCATCCCAGCATCAAGTCGGGCAACCAATTAGTCAAGCCCCCATGTGTTGGATCTTGTTATCATATCAATCCATGATTGGTCACATTATGACACGAGCAGTTCATCAGGAGGTAAATCCTAATACCCCCGCACAAGGGTCGAGCCTCTCCTTATAGTCCTTAAAGTGGTTCTGACGTCCATGATGGCTTTAAAAATAGAGTTTGCACCACATCAATTCATTATAAGGTATCAATCCTCTTCGAGTTCCTCGAGTTCATCTGACGTTACCCCAAACCTTAGTGTTTCGACAGGACCACCAGAATATCTGGTCTCCTCGAGCTGCTTCTCCCAAGAACGACATCTTGGCCCGCTGGCGCGTGTGAAGCACCACTCGACACGCCAAAATCGAGTGAAGGGAACGCATTGGTCTGTGGATACAATAGCCAGGCGTTCAGCGGCGCATAGAGTGGTATCACCTACGAAGAGAAGCTCGGCGAACAAGTTTTTTTTGGAAGGCACGACTTACTGGCAGTCGCAGAGTGAGGATAACGTTAATCGTCGACAGGGCTAGAATTTTGGCAACTTCTTCAGTCACTGAATCAAAGCAAGGCCCTTACCGACCAAGTAAACATAATATGAAATGCCTAACAGAGAGTTCCTTCCATCAGGCTCACATATGGTACGGCGGTATCGTACCTACATTTTCCATAGACTACCTTCACCAACTGGGTACTTGCTCCAGACACATCTGGGGGATGGCATCTTGGTTAAAATTAGCTTAAAAAGGTACTCTTTAACCGGCAAGATCTATATCCTTTCATGATCATTAGCGAACATATACCCGTGGTGCAAGGCAATTGCATCCTGAATGACTACCAGTTATACTCTGGAAGCATACCGATGTCCAGAACCCATGAGCAAGACCCAAAAACGTGAAGTCGATTGCTGGACCCAGTTACGACACAGCCAGAAATTCTAGGCAAAGCATCAATAACTAGGGAAAAGTGAGCAGCATTCAATAGACCAGCATAAAATGGTCCAAGACTTACAAGACAATGACTTCAGGAAGAGACCCATATTAACAAACATTGGTGCAGTCAGACCAGTATAAAAGATGAACAGTGCGATCTCAAGCTTACGACCCCCTCCCCAGACTGCCCAAGTCTCATACGCAGTAACACTTTCATGGCATATTAATAGACTTACACTCTCCAAGGGCCAACCCAGTCGTAAACATCTCTGAAAATTCGGTATGAGTAAAGGTGCTGGAAACAAGAGGAATAAGATACTCACAGCCGAAGGCGGCAAAACTTGCCGTACATTTCTTGGCGCTTAAGCTGAATGCTACCTGTACTGCAACATTCAGAGTTTGGTCAGGGAACGCCAGGCGTCGGGCAGAAAACGGATCGACAAACCATAAATAAGGATAGTGACATCCCCGAATACCAATATCTGGTTATAGAGTAGAGATATTTGATAAGACTTCGGCGCGACTTCCACACGAGATTTATCTCGAGCGCAAGGTTCATTATCCAATCACAATGCATAATTTATCCCCTTGGTCAATATGACCAGCCAAACAATTCTAGCATTAGACTTTGAACACCCACAAAGACTGTGAGGCTAGCTACTGGCTGTTATCTTAGTCACAGTGCCTCCCTCCAGACCAATTCAAGGACTCAGAGTTAATACACTAGATAGGCAGTTCGTGTTAGAGTATATTGGTCTCTGACAGTATGTGGGCTCACCGCTGTCACTTGCTTTACTGTCAATGCAAGCAGTAGTCTATTAAAAAAAATGTTGGAAGGCTGAAGGCATTCCACAAGGGTTGCGAATGCCTTGGTTACAGCCAAGCTACCCTATTATACTGTCGCTGAAGCTTGTATATCAGGTATGTAACGTGTGTCCATTGCCGCTTAATTTACTGTTGGGCATTCCTTCGGAGATTAAACACCTGAATATTAAAACTTACCAATTACAGTACTTCATCAGGATGAAACAAGTGAATCTAACAATCTATTTGACAAGCGGTGACTTGGGATCGTTCGGTGTCTGGGTGGCGAAGAGGTGTTATTCTGCTGCTCAACTACTGTGTCCTCCTTGTGAGTCAATACCTATTCTGGCACAATCAATCTCGCGCAGGTAAAGACTGAACCTGCCCGAAGACAGCCAGAGTCAGGCATGGTCATGGGAACAAGGACTCACAAGTTTGAATGTTGACTGCCGAGGGGCAAGCCCACATATCAACTGAACTGATGATCAAGTCCCGAAATTAGCTGTCTTGACACTTTCGTCCCGTAGCTTACGGCATCTCCTGTAGAGAGAGGATGGTGCTTATACCCAACTACGTACTTCCAAGATTAAGAGGAAAAGCTTAGATTAACGAACATAACATGCACACATAGCTATTTATCTTTCACGAGCCATTGATAACCAGCTATTAGAATTGGACAGGGAGCAATGCACTAGAAGTGCAGATTTTGGATCTTGTTCATCATATCAATACATTGGGCATATCATGATTTGCGGCAGTTCATCGGAAGGCAAATCTCAACAAAACTCAACACCGTACGCTAGCCTAGCTTCTCTTTAATCCAGGAAATGGGAGGGGACAGATGAGAAAAGAAGTCTATCTTGATACTCGAGAATGGCAGGCTACCAAGGGCCGCAACTATTAGGCAAGTACAGAAAAATCGTGTTATCTACTGCTGTTGTCAAGGAGGGGCGGGTCCAATCCGATCAACCTTCTTGTGGAACGAGAAAGATGTTTCGGCATGGATGAACCGGGCATCACCGTCTCTTACTATATGCCAAACCTTGACGAGTATTGAGACCAAGCCGGGCCAGTCTGGGCCTTTGGGAGGGGAATGGCGTTATTGAATTCAACAGAACCCGGCTTTTGCTTCGCTGAGTCGAGGAAGTCACTGAGGGTGCGGTGAACTGACGCTCTGACAGAAGGAGTGACACTGAATACCGAGTACTGAGTTCTGAGTCACCTCAGGTCATCCCAGAGAGTAGCCCAACTCGTCAAGTATGTTGGCAAAAATGTTATTAGCCTTGGGGGGGGGGGGCATTTCATCCACAATTTAAGTCACTACAAACTTCGTCAGAACCGCTCCAAAGTCGGGAAAGAGGCTAGTCCCTTGATAGCGTTCCTCTGATGAAATGTTGCGAACCGTGATGTGTCCAGCGATGACACAGAGACATGCGCTTCTAATGTGCTGCTTCTCCAAATCTAATGGATTGTTATCAGTGGGGCTCGAGAAGGATAAATGGACAGGTGCATGAAATTATGTAATAAATATGAGGTTTGCTTCGCGAGCTTTTCTTCGCGACCTTGGGAGGTACCCTGTTGAGTGTAGTATCCTCTCGGCCCACGGAGTGCTCTATACTATACTACGTGACAAGTCAGTGTTAAGATAGCTATTTTTGTGAATTGATCATCAGCTCAGCTGATGCTGCGGGGCCGCGTGCCCGGGAGCCAAATGTTCAAACCTGGGAGTCCTTGTTCCTGCGACAATAGCCACAAACGGTTTAAAGGAGGCTCTATTCCAGGCAGAAAGTTCAAGTTTCTATCTACCTGAGATTGGCTCCGCCAGGACAACACACCGTGTCGATGTCCGAGTTCAAGGAGGATATAGGTGGCACAGTTACCCATCTTATGTTCAAGCGGCTGGGCAAAAGATCCTAAGTCGCCGCCTGTCAATTAGACTGCTAGATTCGCATGTTCCATACTGATGAAGGGTTGCGATTGGTAACCTTTATACACAGGTGTTCAATCTCCGAAGGATTGGCCGACGGTAAATTAAGCTGCGATGAGTACACGCTGTGCGACTGATACGTTAGTTCAGCTCCCGAGATAGTATATAAGAAGTTAGCTGGGCTATAGCCGTAGCATCTACAACCTTTTAGATTTGCGGAATGCCCTCAGCCTTCCAACATTTTTATGACAAACTACTGCTTGGACTGACAGTCAAGGAAGTGACGACAGTGAGTCTACTATCTGAAACTAATGCGCTCTTATACAACCCACTTATTTAGTGCATTAACTGTGAGTCCATGATTCCGGTTCGGGAAGGAGGCACTGAGACCAAGATAATGGGCAGTGGCAAGCCTCACGGTCTTTGTAGGTGTTCAAAGGTCTGATGCGGAGTCGTTTGGTCGGTCATATTGATTAAGGTGACAGAGCTATGATTGGATTTTGAATCTTTCGCTCGAGATAGACCTCGTGTGGAAATCACGTCTGAGTCTAGTCAAATATCTCTATCTTATAACCAGATACTTGGCATTTGTGGATGTCACCATCCTTGTTTATGGTTCGTCCTCCACCGTTTTCCTTCCCCGAGGCTGGTGTCCCTGACAGAATTCTGAATCCTGTAGTACAACTAGCTTTCGGCTTGAGCGCCAAGGAATGTGCGGCGAGCTTTGCTGCCTTTGGTTGTGAGTATTCTCTTTCGCTTGTTCTAAGTATCTTTATCTCACTACTAGTTTTCAGGGATGTTTACGGTTGGCTTTGTCCTCGGAGAGCGTGAGTCTACCAATAGTATTTTGGAGCACCCATTGAAAGCCCATCGTAATGAAAGTGTTGCTAATTATGAGGACTTGGGCGGTTTGGGGAAGGGATCGTAAGCTTGGGATCGCACTACTCGCCTTTTATACTGGTCTGGTCGCGCCAATCTTTGTGAATATGGGTCTTTTCTTGAAGTCATTGTCTTGTGAGTATTGCATTGCATCAGATTGCTGAATGCTGTTCACTTCTCCGGAGTCATTGATGCTTTGCCTGGAATTCCTGGGTGTATCGTAACTGGGTCCAGCAATCGACTCTATGTTGACTGGGTCTTGCTCATGGTTCTAGACATCTGTATGTTTTCAAGGTATATTCGGTGGCCTTTCAAGACGCATTTAACTTTGCACCACAGGTATTTGTGCGCTAATGATCATGAAAGGGTTCAGATCTTGTCAGTTGAAGAGTACCTTTTTAAGCGGATCGTAGCTAAGATGCCACCCCAGATGTATCTGGTGGAAATTCCCAATTGGTGAAGGTAGTCTATGGGGAAGGTAGGTCCGATACACCGCCATACCACATGTGAGCCTGATAGGAGGGATCCTCTGTTAGGCATTTTATATTATGTTTACCTGGTCGGTAAGGGCCTTGCTTTGATTCAGCACCCAACGTTTGACTGAAGAAGTTGCCAAAATTCTAGCCCTGTCGATGATTAACGTTATCCTCATTCTGCGATTGCCAGTAAGTCGTGCCTTCCAACTCGTCCGTTGAGACGATAGTCTCAAGGTGTTCCCAAAAGCCAGAGTACTTGGCCCTTCTCTCTTCGTAGGCGATACCATCCTATGCATCGTCAAACGCTTGACTTCTGTATCCATAGACCGATGCGTTCCCTCCACTCGATTTTGACGTGCCGGGTAGTGCTTCACACACGTCAGCAAGCCAAGATCAGCACTGTCGTCCTTGGAGGAAGCTGCGCCGAGGAGACTAGAGACTCTATTGGCCCTATCGGAACACTAAGATTTGGGGAAGCGCCGGATGTCGATGAACTCGAAGAACCCGGAGAGGTTTGATACACTAGAATCAATGTAATATAAGGATAGCGTGAATAGTCTGATCAATACCCGGGACGCGCCCGCATGTTGTGACCACACCAATACCAACGAAGTTTGTTGCTTCAAGTTAGAGCGTCTGGCACCGGTGTTGTGAATAGAAATGGGGCACAAGGTTTTCCCTAGAGAATTTTTTTTTCTGTGAAGAGATGTGAGATTCAAACAGAGACAAATGTTCCCACGGATGATGATATTAGAGTTGTAATGAGCTGAGACCAGGCTTACACTTGTCGATAATGGCCTCAGATTCCTCTGCTTCCACATCGCCCATGGTACTCACCCCAGACTCTACAGGTGGTCCCCCAGAGTCCAAAAAGTCCAAACGACAGGCTGCCTTTTATCCCAACATCAACTCGGGCAACAAACCTGTCAAACCCTTCAGTAGAAGTGCTGCCAAGCGCGAGAGCGTCATGGCTCTCGGCAGCATAGAACACCTCCAGCATTACTTCACCAAGGCTGGGATTGCATCCGGGAAGAAGTATGTTCCCTGACCTTTGCACCTTTCTTCGTTCTTATCGTAGATCCCAGTCCCCTGCAGAAAGCACAATATGGCCTCGTACCGGCCATTGGGGGTCGGAGCCATGTTCCCTCTGCGCCATCTGCCGGGACCCTTGCTGAAATCAACCTCCCGCCATCTCCCACCATCTCCTCTCCACCTCGCCAAGTGCCCGAACCACACTTCAAATCCTACGAAATCGATCCTGACAGTCTCCTTCCCGGCGTTTGCGAAGACCTTTCTTCGGTGGCGCGTGCTTGGTGTATTGACAAAGCCTCGGATGCATCCCCTGCGTTCCTTCAACCGGTCGATGTTTTAGATGTCCTCAAGGCAACCACCAGAGCGATCCGATCAGTCCGTAATTACCTCCTATCCCTCCCCGACGAATCTGCAGGCACTATTCGAGCCAACTTCCGGGCTGCCGTTCTGGGCCCCGGAAAACCTAACACAAGCTCCATTCCAAGGGATCGCTCTGATCCATTGACCCGAATCAGGCAATCCGCCCTCGAGGTGCTTGCAATGCTTCGCGTCGTCGAAGAAAAGTGTCGCCTTCCGCTCAGTGACGAGGCATATGATGCTCAGAGCGATGCTGGTGGTTCGCGGGGAGATTCTCAGTCCCGTTTTACCAGCCCCGACTATCCATCCAAGGAGCTACCGCCTGAAGATGCACGGGGTCCTAGCCCAGATTCGCTCAAGGTCGACCCCGACGCTTCCTTTACGTATTCCCTTGTTCAGGTCAACGGTCGATACCAACAGGTCCCTGTTTGGGAAGAAGAGCAGGATGTTTTCCAGGTGCAAGAGGAGGAGGAAAAGGAGAAGAGGGAGCGATGGGATGAGAGGCTTGTCCTCGCGGGGGGATGGTTGTACAGGCAGGATGTTCAGCTCGCTGATTTGAAGAAAGAACGGGACGTTGTTTCGGGTTACCTTAATATCGTCGATGAAGTCCTCTTTGAGGCCCATCCCGGCGCAGAGCGAGGCTGGGAACGCGAAAGGAAGAAGTACCAAGCTCGCTCAAGTTCTCAAACGCGATCAAAGGGGAGGAGGGTTAGTGCTGGGGATGGTGAAGGAAAGAGCTTTGGTGGTTTCCTTGGAGTCCATGACGACGGCAAGCGACGAGTTTCGACGGGAATGGTTGACATGTTGCAGTCCGTCTCCTTGACTGAAGAATCAGAGGATATGGGCCGTATCGCCGAAGATGAGGAACCTGAAGAGACCATCGATGATGATCTACTCCCCGAATGGGCTCGGAGGGCCACCTTCGCCAATGATGACTTGGGTTGGTGTTATTCTCTTCAATATTATTTCGTTGCTCACTTCCAGTCATCTTGGCAGGTCGAGCACATGCTATCCTCAGCCATTTCTTGCCTAGTGATCTACTTACTACCCTCCAACCCTCCAACTCACCTTCTGCTTTCCTTGATAGCCTTTCTTCGGGTCAACTCCTCTGTGTAGCGTATAACGCCATTGTCCGCAAGTCCAAGAAACCTTGGGGGTACATCAGCAAAGACGGCATCCATGATATCATTGCTCTCGAAAAGGCAAATGGAGGGGAGGGGTCGAGAAAAGGCTGGACTTTCAGACGCACAGATAACCTTCGCCTTTGGGTTGGGTAAGTGCCTTGTTTCACGTGGTCCTTCCTGTCTCTCAATCAGTCTTGCTAGCGCCCTGAAACTCCGGTATCGTCTCCCTGTTCAAGTACCATCCCAAGTTATTCGGCCTGGTGTTGGACTTGGTCCGCCTTCCACGCCTTCCGTTCCTACGATCTCTCGTAAACCGTCGTTGTCATCCACTTCGGAGCCGTCCATCTTCTTTGATGCCAGAGTCATTGCTCGCAAAGACGATGGCTGGGAAGATATGCTCACGGCCGTCCTCATTCCCTGGATACAGAAGGTCGTCGATGAGCGGCGATTATACCAGTGACCCGATTATACCGTAGATTTATGAACAGATATGCTTTCACGTCATCATTACAAGTCTCGCATACCATTTAATTATCGTCATTCGTGTTCTTAGTCGCATCGTTTGCGGTTGGGTTTAATTCCCATGGAATCACTATGGAAGATGGGATATTATGTACTACTATATAATACAACACATGGCACTTAATTAGGAAAGATAGGATGGTACACATATATATTGTTAAATAATAAGACAACAAACATCAGATAAAGGCCAACTGGGGGGCGGGTTCCGAGCCACAGCCCAAGGCCAACTAGACGTCCCAGAACTCAATGCTTGGAATGGCGGCTGCTATTGCCTTCATCACCTCCCACACCGGAACATCCCCTTTACCATAAGCAAATTCGCGTATATTGATTTCTTTCAGTCGCCATTGCTTCAATACCCTTATATCATCGTGCCCGAGTCCCGCGTGCATCTCTTCGAGGAACTGTTCCTTCGTCTGCAGATTCCATTAGCAATTTTCCGAGTACAGACCTCCAAACGCACCTCTGCATCATCATTTTTCTTTCCATATGGAAGCCGAGAGCCTGAGAACCGTTGGACACGGAGGGTCAAATCATGGAGCAAAGGTAACAGCTCCGCTATCAGACAAAGAAGCTCTGGCGTGAGAACTTCGACGAACATAGTCAAGGATTTAAGTGTCCTCTGGAAAGGGACCAACACCACCTCGATTTGGGTGAAGGGTAGACTGCGGTCAAGGAGCGTCAGGGAGCTCGCTGAAGCGCTGAAGCGGGAGACGTAGCGCCCAAGTAAGAGATTATCGGGCAACTTGAATCGAAGCCCGAGGGTGACGCTGTCAAGTCGAGGAAAGGTGAAGGCATTGGCGCCGGTGAACGCCTCGCCTACAAGGACTCGATCATGGAAAGTCCAGTTGTGACGGAATAGCGCTCCACAGCAGTCTGCGTATCTCAGACTCAGCTGTTGGATGGTGTTGTGGTTCCGGAGAAATGTTTGCAGGGCATTGGCACTCCACATGTCGCTGACTTGGAATGCTAGACAGAGGGAAAGTCGGCGGAGGAGGGGTGTAGGTTCCATTTCCTGAAACAGTGGATCGAGGTTGAGGTTGCAAAGGGATGTGAATGAAAATGCTGTTAATTTGGGTGCCAATTTGTTGATGAATGGGATGAGAGTAGAGGTGAATATACGAATTGCGTTGCCCCGAAAGGCGCCATGTTTCTCGAGGGTGACACGGATATGAAGCTCCTGTAGGGTCTCAAGTTCCGGAGGAATGCGTATGGCCTCATAAAGATTGAACATTGCCATGTCTAGAGTAAGCGAATGTATCCTGTTCCCGATCTCAGTCCAGATATGGGACACGAGCTGACTACAGGTCGCGGGCGATGTTTTGTTATAACCATCGTCTGGCTGCCACACGAGCACCAGGTTTTCCAGGTTCTCTAGTTTCGCTATAGTTTCCATGAATAGTTTACTCTTGTCCAAAAAGGGGGGTGCAGGGTGGGTAGGCTTTTGGGTGGATTCGGAACCACCGCGACCAATGATCTGACGGAGGGAGTACCTTGGCCAGAGCAACCTGTCTTCAGGTTCCTGCTTTTTCGAAGCAGGAGACAGCGGCTGAGTGACACCGTAGAGATGAATGACCTCGTTAAGAGCGTGAACCCAAATCGTCAGGCTTTTCAACCGCTTTGCGAGGTCTCGTTCTCGACTATTGTCATTTCAGAAAAGGTCAAGTCAGGCAAGGGATTTAATTACTGACTCGAGCGTTTGGAATGCGTGGATAAAAGGTGTTGGGTTACGGCTGACGACCTCAACACGCCTGTACAAATCAGATATAATTATACCATAGAAAGTACGATTTACGAGGGCGAAGTTCGGCCAATCCGAGGATGGGATATATTGGCCAATACGGCACCATACCTCCGGAGGGAGATCAGAAGCAGTAGCGAGCATGAGGATAGATCAATCGGCAAACCCTCTTTGTCCTACGCAAGCCATATGCAGGTCAAGTGCAAAGTTGAAAGCTGAACAGCGAATAAATTACCACAGCAATAGTGGCTGTGTCCATCGCGATGTTGTTACTGCTGTTGTTAAAGTTGTTGTTGAGTGCTCTAACTCACTATGTGTAAACCCTGCTGCTAATGCGATTCAAATGCGAAATGTGAAATATCTTTTAGGTGGAATATGGAGGAATCTAGTGGAGATACGTGTGAGCAGATGATTATGGTTCCTTCCGTGGATACCCATGCTTTGGGCATTGCGAGATGGCGCTGGAGCTCCTGGATTCTCGTTCAGCCCTCATTGGATTTGATTCGCTGAAACCTGGCTCAAACTGCCAGCGCCCGTGTTGCAAAAAGGCTCTGATGCATTAGTATTGTGATATTCACACCGTTACGCGGCCTACTCATACCGCAAGAATTTCCGCAATCCAATGCTCCTTTTTTCGGTATCAACCAAGCAATCGAGCCCGTTCAGCCCCTGGTAAACTGTTATGAAGCCACCAAGAGAGCAACGAACATGTCGCACTATTGCAGGCTCCTATGATCCATTGGGGGCAACGATCTCGATGTCATTGGTCATTTAATAGTGTCCTTACACTAGAAGACAAATGACCTCCATATGAAACGCTTTGTTGTTGCATGCTCCCTGCGAGGATTCGGGAGACTCTATCATACATCCTCAGAGGTATGTACTAGAAATTCGGAGGTCTGATAGGGCGGTTGAGATGCATAAACCGCAGTCTGCTCATTTTAGGTGGATACCCAATGGACTTCAGGTGTGACCCCAGGGCCGGACGGATGTGAGGGACTTGAAGATTTGCGAAAAAGAACATTTGGCGCCCAGAAACAAAGGTATCATTGTAATCAAAACCAAAGTAGAACTGATCCTACATACTCTACGTCCTGCAACATCATACAGTGAAATACAACATAAGAAGTTGGATCAAAGGATCCACTTAAAATTTACTTCACACTCAATGGGACGGTTCTAGATCAAATGGGCATTCTGGAAGTTGCAATGGATTGCGAAGACAGTATAATCTTATTACGGTTTCAATGCAGTTTTCACGCGTTCGAAGTCCGCGGAGAAGCCAAAGGGTTCACTGTATAAAAGCGCTGGCTCCCGAGGTAGGCGCTTCATGGTCATGAGTTATATAGACGTACCTAGAATATACCTTTCAGAGCATATTAAGGTGCCGTACGAAGCCATAGTGGTGACATTGCCTTGTCCGATTGAACCGCCACAGTAAAAGGGCAGCAGTCACGCCAGGGTTGTTGATCAAACGTGCCAACCATATGTACTACACGCGGTTAGTGCGTAGGTATGATGTTATTGCTACAAGAATATATAAAGGTAAATGATCATGAATCGTCGTGTGCTTTCGATCGATACGATGACCCCGGAGATGGGACTCTGGGAGGGGCATTCTTTTTTATTATCATTTATTACGTTGGTTGTCCTAGAGTTTGAACGTCTATTCATGGCGGCATCGTCTGCAGAATGAGGAGAATGATTACCTCCGGGGACTCAATGTTCTTTACAATCCGGTTGCATCTTAGCCTGCGAGGGCGCATCCAGAGTATACCACCTTGTGATCAGACACGGAAATGCCGTTTGGAGCACCACTACCCCTGCTCACCATTATCTTCTCCAGTTCCCCGTCTAACTTGTCTTACTGCCGGTCGAGTCATAAGGATTCTGGTGTATGTCCTTATGACGGTCTTGTTTGATCTTTAATGAGCGGTTAACCTAGCCATTTCAGGTGAAAATTTGAGTGGCGTCTGGGCTCCTTTGGTCCGTCTCCATGCGCTTGAGTGACTACAAGGATTTCCAGAATTTCTTCGCTGCCGGTGTAAACGAGAAGCACCTCGATTCCTTGATTGGAGACAAATACTTGAGGATGTGTCCATATCTGAACTGCACAAGCGCGTCCCCAGGCGGCTAGTTTATTTATTCCTGAACTCCGGCTATGGGTGCTCGGGATTGATATCAAACTCTCGTTAGGTGCGAAACGGAGGCAACGACCGAGAGGGGAAGGTGTCATGCTCGCGGACGAGGAAGTCTTACCTGTTTCGACCTCGACAAGTGCACCACTTTTATGAAGAGCGGGATCCCTGATCGAGACGTACGCAAATGTGATTGGACTTCGAGCAGAGGTCCACGATTAATATTCGGACATTCAGGGAGCCCGATGCCGGATCCAAGGAAGGTCCTATCCGAAAGCAGTTCACTATGTTGTTCCCAAACGATTGGCTACGAAGAGGGGTTGGAGACGGAGGAACGCGCCATCGGAGACCGTGTGTTACATCTGTAGCAATGGCTCCTATGTGATCATTAATCTGGCTCGTGTTCATGGGGCATTTCCACTGTGCCTGTGTTCTCGGAACCGTGTCTGGCTCACCCTTTTATTTGCAAGCAGCCATATGTAGTATTTAGGTGCAACATCTTCCGACTTGTGTGGGGCAGGTAAGGTATTTTTGTCTGTGGAGCACGATCTTCAATTGAGATGAACGTGCCGCTAGAAAAGGCATCGATGAAGCTTGAAGTACAAGACTCCATAGCGGTATGCGATTACTCAAGTGGTGTAGGTGTTATTAATTAAGCTTGCCTTTTACGTGCAGGGCGAGAAGCAGGGATTGAAATGGCATGTTGCGTCAGGATGCGTATCGAGGTCAAGCAAAGGGGTAGCATTCATTTTATGGTAAGCAAGGTTTCATGAGTCAGTTAGGATGAATGGAAGGTCAGGAAAGGGGCTGCAAACCGTAGGGGCAGTTAACTTGGACAGATGAACTCACGAATGTGGTCAACGTGTTGATGAAGCTCACTGTAAAGCCTTGTCAGGGGTTGTATCTGTGCTCACAAAGGGAGAGTGGGTGCACCTTTAGCAAGCGTTTTCACCAGAAAGGGAGCTAAAGGAAGGCAAGGAGGAAGGGAACCGAGCCTGGTGTTCTTCCTTCAACTTGCCTGTACACATCTGACAATGTAACGCAGAAAATGATGTTCACGCGTTACCGCAGGTTAGCACGATCCATGGAAGGAGGGGTAGAACGCTAGTATGAAGCCAAGGTTTATATGTCTGGTGCCGATCATCTCCCAACCCGTCCAAGCGAATTTACATAGCATCGGGAACTCTGAAAATCCAGGAAACGAATAATGCAACGTAATTACAATCCAAGAAAATTTTCTAGAGCAATCATTCATGACGTTCCAGTCGCATACGAGCAAACCTACTAGAGCCGAATCCAACTGCCGAGAAACCGCAAAAGCCTGAAATAAAACGATTTAGCATGCGGGGAAGTGGAGGAGGGAACATGTCTTACTTTTGGAATAAACCTGAAGGAGGAACGAGCTGACCATGCCATTAAGTAAGGTAACAATTTCTGCCAAGAAAAAAAGCTCACAGCTTGAAGAACGTCAGCTGCGTGTTGTGCAGTAGGTCTCTCTTCGGGCACTTGTCGAGTGCAAGCGTCAAAGAGATTTTTGAGTTCGGTATTGTCAACGATGCTTCGTGGGAGCGTAGGAGCCTCATGTTTTGAGATCGCAAATATGGCACCAGTATCGGACTTGTCTGAGTAGGGGGGGTCTCCAGAGATAATCTTAGATGTGCAGGAGGAGGAATGCATGAGCCGGGCACGCGGTTGCATCGTATAAAACGCCTACCTCGAGCATTGTCATACCGAAGGCAAATATATCGATCTTCTCTGGTCGAAGGTTTGGATTAGGGGGAAGAGCTATGACCTCGGGGGCGGTCCAGCGCACGGTTCCAGTAGATTTGGCCGAGGTAAAGTCAGAATTGGTGAAGTAGTGAGCAATCCCGTAGTCTGCAATCACGGCGCGATTGTTATCGTCCAAAAATATGTTGGCCTTGAGGAAGTCCAGTAAGCTGAGGGAGATACGCGGGACGACAAATACGAACGCCTCGTAGATCGCCATGATATACAGCAACGGAATGCAAATAGAAGAGACCAGCCGCGACATCAGCAACCTAGTGACGATGCCATTAGATGTGCTCCACATTGAATAGCGTCCAAGTACCCATTTTATTCGCTGGTTGACTTGAGGGTTGTGCTTCTGAATGTGCTTTACGATGTTGCCACGTTGATAGTAGGTCATGACCAGTGCTGGTAGAAAGCCGAAACCTTCAGCAATTGTGTAAATCCTGCATACGTTTGGATGGTCCAAGTGCTTCCAATTCGTCTCGAACTGGTGCTGTAGGCTCTACAAATGAAGATGAGCGGTTGTCAATGAAACGAACCGAAAGGTGCGAATACCTGGCGAAGGGCATCCCGAATCTCAGTTTTGCTGGAACTGACGCCTCGTAGTTGCTTGATAGCGACCTGGGTTGCGAAGTGAGCGGACGAAGCGAAGAGAGGTATAGACCCACTAATTGCCCGTTAAAGTAGCCCTTGTAAACGTCTGAGTGGTCTCCATAAGCAAAGTAATGCTCCTCCGCCTTTTGCACCTCGCATGCGCCGTGGGACGCTGGTGCTGCTGCTTGCCTCCCCACATCGTCGGCCAAGCTAGGACTGGAACAGCTTTCGGGAGGCATAGCTTCTTGTCTCGCATGAGAAACTGCATGCCGTCCCTGGTCCATCGCAATGTGAGGAGGTGCGTGAGATACTTACAGGTGTCCAGAGGCCTATTCGCAGCGGCCTTAAGGAGGTTGAGAATTGCTGTTGTTTGGCTCAACGGAGCGCTCAAGCTTCCAACTTGACGTAACTGGCGTTTGTTATATAAAGTCGCAGCCCAGTACTGTGGATAGTTTGACGTATGCTGGTGGAGATCTTGCGCTTGCTACAGTTAGGGACACTATTAAGATACCGGGAAGCTACTACAGGTAGACACAGTGAGTACAGGGTTCTACTCAGTACCATGCCTCTGGCCTCATGGATCAGGATCAGCAGCATGTTCCTTGGTCTCGACTGCCAAGGAACTTGGGCTGGGGTATATAGGTAGACATTGGGCTTCGCCTGGGGGTCTGTCTATATAATTGGTCCACCGCGTCTTAGCAGTTAGTTTTTCTTGTTGCAGTTGATAAATGCTGATTTCTAACCAACCAACCGGCGCTTGACGGTTGTGACATGTGTGTGACCACTCGCCGCGGTTGATCTCCACGTCGGCCACAAGTCTATTGCTTACTACCTCAGCAACTAAAGATGGCGACGACGTCCGACTCTGTGCCAATAGAGACCTCCCATGAGGATATGATCGTGTGTTACACTCATCCTCTTTCTCCTTCACCTCTCATGTCCTGTCCAGCACGATGCTCAACTTGACTATTACGGGAAAAGACTCGCCACCTGTTCATCCGATCGTACAGTCAAGATATTCGACGTTGTTGATGGCGAACCTCAACGTTCATCTACTGGCCACGTCCTCAAGGGGTTCGTCCTCATCCTCCCTCCATTCTTCCCTTCTTTAAGCGTCTGTTAGGCATACGGGTCCCGTTTGGCAAGTCGGTTGGGCTCACCCGAAATATGGTCACATCCTCGCGTCGTGTTCGTACGACGGCAAAGTGTTGATCTGGAAAGAGCAAAGCCCCCCAGGTGGTTGGATCAAAATAGGCGAGCATAGCCTACATACGGCCTCAGGTGTGTCTCTGGTCCTTCGTGACGTCAATAGACCAGGTCACCAAACGTCACCACAGTCAACTCTATTTCTTGGGCACCGCACGAACTTGGGGCCATTCTCGCCTGCGCATCCTCCGATGGCAAACTCTCTGTTCTGACTTTTAAAAGTGTGCATCTATTCACGCCCATTCAACGTCATCCATTGACTATACACCACGTAGATGATGGCCAATGGGACGCTGACATCTTTAATGGCCATGCTATTGGGTGCAATGCCGTCTCATGGGCTCCAGCCGTTCTCCCGGGTTCTCTTATCACTCCTCAGCAGTCTCCCACTGCCCCCGGACAACCCCCTTCAACTCAGGCTCCTTCTGTGAAGCGCTTCGCCAGTGCCGGTTGTGACAACCTTGTCAAGATCTGGGCATACCGTGAAGACTCGCAGTCATGGGTCGAAGAAGAGACCTTGGAAGGGCATACTGATTGGGTTCGTGACGTGGCCTGGGCTCCCAATATTGGCCTTCCTCGTTCCTATATTGCCACTGCCTCGCAGGATAAGACTGTCCTCATTTGGACCAAGGACTCCCCAACTTCACCGTGGGTCAAGACTGCGCTGGACCCTTCTTCCAGCCTCGCTTCTGCCGGTGGCGTTCTTCCACCAGCTGGGAAGTTTCCAGATGTCGTCTGGCGCGTCTCTTGGAGTTTGGCAGGTAACATCCTTGCTGTTAGCTGCGGTGATGGAAAGGTGACATTATGGAAGGAGAACCTCAAAGGCAATTGGGAGTGTGTTTCTGACATGAACAGCTGAGCATGTACTTGGGTCTTCTTTCACTCGAACTCCGATAGTACCACCGCTGGTTATCCTGAATGATAAGCACGCGCTAAATACAAGCGTCTTCGTTGTGCATCTTGGAACCTTCGCTCGTGATACCCGCCGAGAATTCACAGCGGTGCTGTTAGAGTCACGAGCAACTAATTTATACTGGGAAGGCACCCGATAGGTAATAGGGTCCGGTACACAAGTTCACTTTTGCATCGAATCACCAGATTTAAACCCATCTTTGAACAACGACGCTATTGACAAGACCCGCACTCTCGATAGTCGCAGAATCATCGTCCAGAATACGATTTGGGAACGTTGTCCCGATAGTATAGGGTCGCGTTAGGTTTTCGGGACGGGACCTAGGCACCGATGAACATTGCGGACTGAGATTGACCAAAGGAGACAACGCACGCATTGATAAAGCTTCTGATGTCACCGACGGTATGAGTAAGATTCATTCGGCTTACAATACTGGAATAGATAGCGGCTCAAAATCGAGATGTGTTCAATAACGAATAAGCTTACCGAGTTCCATCTGCCAATCTCACTTGAATGCTTGTTGTGGGTTTTGTCTGATCCACCTCGAATCGCGTTGTGACGCTCGCCCTGTCCGTTCCTTGGGATGGCGGTGAAGCGGCAGTAGGTGCTGGGAACGAGCCAGGCATCGAGCTACTACTGCTTCCTTGCACAGGTTCAGGAATTGGGGCACCAAGTCTCTGACCAGTTCCCCGGAACACGCGAACGCCAGAGGGCGGGCGATATGGTTCGTGTCGCCTTGGGTTTATACGAAGTTCGACAGGTTGACCTGGCCTGACGTTGAGAAGGGAGAGCGGAGCATTTCTGGATGATCAAGAATGAAAACTCGTGGATCAATGGCATGGCGGGAGGGACATACCCGGAAGTGAGGTCTGCTAGAATTTGTGCATCTTCGGGATTATCATAGCTCATAAGGTCGCCGTCCTCGATCTGAAAACCGTCCTGCCAAAGAGTAATCGTCCTCCTGGCAACATCCTCTGTGAAGCAAACATTAGATATCAATGTATCACACGTGGATGGATACATACGCTCTTCCTCGACTGGGGCACTGGGATCTGCCACATAGGTTGAGGGAACTTCGTCGCTACCAAGAGTATGTCCTCCACCGGAAAACACACGGAATCCACCACTTGATTGAGGCTCTTGTGGTGGTGGTAGCCCACCTCTAGTTTGCAGGGATGGTCAGATGTAGGGGTAGATAAGGTTGAAGGACTGTGACCCACTCTGCGGCGCGTCTCAGGAGATTTCTCACAAGGCTCTCACCGGGCGCATCCCGCTGGCGATTGGGATTCTGTACGGATATTCCACTGTTTAAAAGGCTTTAGTATTCAGAAGAGAGCGGGCTGGATTGAGGGGTCACCTTCTCTCTCCTCCTGCGAACCAGCTTTCTCTTTTCTCGCTGTTCTCATCGGATTGCTCGTCGTGGTCATCCGCGTCATTTGACCAATCTCCAATGCGACCTACTCTTGGTGGCATGACAGCGATAGACACAGATGGAAGATATGATATTAGCGACGACGTAATCTAATGTAGGCTAATTCGGCCAAGTTCCCACGTTATGACATGACGGTTTTTGAACCCGAATAGTACAAATTTCGTGTTTGACACTGCATCTATCCACAGGTCCACTAATTTGTTTTGTGACACAGAGGCAACCGCACTTTTATTGAACCCTCTCCGCAGGTGAGCAGATCGATAGTGATGGGTAGCCCGATAGGCAAGTTGGTTTGTCTCGGGCGTTTTTCAATAGTCCTGTCAGTCTGCGGGGAACGGAACAAGTGTTGTGATTCACCAGGAGAATGAGGGAGAGACCTGAATTCGGTCTGGAAATGATTCTTGATTTTCGAGGAATTGTTACATGCCATTGACTGTGGGCGAAACCAGTATCTGTGTATAGCGTCGATAAATGTTATTAGAGTGAGGGTAATTATGCGACAGATACTATGTGCAAGGGGGCTATGTTATTTAGATAGGAGTATTCTATGATGGTGCTAGGTAAAACTACAGTATATGCGAGAGTGGGAAGACGTCGAAAATTAGGTCTAATATTACTGGACGAGGACTATTCCTTCCCTCCCTCTTCTTTCTTCCCAGTCCTCCGTAGAATACCACCCCAACCCCTCTTTTCTTTTCCAGCAGCCACATCATCCATTACCGAGGAACTTGTTGATAGCATGGCATCATATTGATCGGCAGGCAAAGCACCAGTTGAAGGTGTCGGTGTAGTTTGAGGGTGGATGTGCACCGGAGCCCTGTTTCCAAAACCTGGTATGATCGTTGCGTACGTGTATATAGTGTAGGCGTTCAGCTGAGATCGCGTACCGGCATTGCTCTGGCCTTGGTTGGGCCCTTTGCCCCATTTTCCCCTATCACCGCGACAACCGCTCTCGCTCGACCCAAATAACCTTGATGATGGCCCAGTATCACGCGAAGGGCTCCCGCGTTTCAACTTATGAGTTTCAAGGAAGTAGCAGATGAAAGGTGTGGTGGATCTTGGAGTATCTGGTGTGTCCCCTATATTATCGTCCTCGTCGTCTTCATAATCGCCAAGTTCAGCTGGAAGGTCATCGTCGTCGGATTCCCAATAGGGTTTCCTGACGGCAAATGGACTCGGCATAGGTTTGGTGTGGCGAATAAGTGGGAATGGACGATAGTCAGGGTCGTGTAGTGTACCCTGTGAATCTACGTAGGGCATTGCGTGGGTGTATGATCCTCTCACATTAGTTTTGCTTTTGATGCCCGAGGAATACCTGTATTGTCTATTGTGCGGGGGCAGTGAGATTGAAGAAAGATACGACGGATCGAGGAGGCGTGCATCCTCGTTGCTGATACCGTTTGGGTTCGAGATGATCGGCATGGGCATGGTACCTTTGTTTGGGCTCGCTGAAACGGGGTTACAAGCCGCGTGTCCGTGGGCATGAGCATGGACGTGCATGTGTGGATGAGGGAGGTGAGAAGCGGGGCCGGTGGGCGGCAATGGATCCCAAGGCGGCTGTGATATGGGTGTGAAGAAGGCGGCGGAAGGGGTGGTAAATGCGGATCTGCGGACTGGATGAAAGGCTGTAGCGATCGTATTGGCGCGGGTTCTGTTACCGCTATTATTGCTTTTCAAGCAAGCGTTATTATTGCTTGATTCGCGGTCGACGCTAGCAGGACACGGGGCAGATGTGCCCGGCGGAAGGGAGGAAATTGATTTAGAACGCCCTCTTGGTTTAAGGTTTGGAGAAGCGGAGACTGACAGTGGGGTTGGCGATGGGTTGGAGGTGGTCTTAGATCGAGCACAATGAGAGAACGAGAGAGAGGAGAATGAGAGTGAAGTTTGAGACGGTTCAGGGATGCCGGACAGTTGTGCCGAATGCGGTGAGATGGTCCAAGACAGGTGGTTGCCTCGAGGCGCAGGGGTTGGGTCACCAGCATTCGTGTCTGTGTCTCGAAATTCAGCCGAAGAATCGGATTGGGGGTCGATTTCGGATGTGGTGTTGGCCAGATCGGGTCCGGATAGTGGGAATGCCAGGACCGGAGGTTGAGCCCAGGCGTGGGCGCGTTCCTGTATGTTTGGGGCCAGAATATCAGTGGAAGAGACGGTGGGCATGGACGTGATCCTGGTCCTGGATACCTGGATGAATGCTATCAAGTTTTTATAAGGATAATAGGAGTGGATTTGGTATGTCGCGGTCCATGTAATGACAATTAGGAACTAAACTGATTGTGGTGCGTTCAAAGGGTCGTATTGACAAAAACTGATGGAATTGCGAAAAGAAAGAACGCATTTGGTGTTGACAAGTGGTCGAGCAAAGCGACCTGTAAAACTGACATCACACATTTGATAATTGGAGCAAGGGAGAATGCCTGCCGTGATTAACCGCTTGAACATAAATACAGGAAGCCATGGAAGACGAATCAAAGAGATAGGAGAAATTACACCTTGTACCGGCGACCCGTTTTCGTAAAGAATGTTTGTAGGATATAGACCTGGAAACTGCGTTGCATTGCCTTCAGCAACTGGATCAAACGAGGACAAAAGACGATACACACACTGCCATGCCCACGACTGCCAGACTCTCGAAGGTAGCATACCAGAACAATCGGCTAAAAGGGTTTGGAGAGTAAGAGTGATGGGCAGATGAAATAATGGGGCCGAAGGGACGTACTCTTGCGTCGACTTAACAATCGAGAAACCGCGGTTCTCTGAAGTGTGGAAACTAGACAGAGTGATGGGTGTATCAGATGAGGAGTAATCGAAAATGAACGACTAACTGCTTCTGCAATCGTTTGATGTTGAGCAACATTCCGTTCAGCTTGAATATACTCTCTTCCAATGCGCTGGTATGTTCCGAAATTTGACCTGGTTTCGCGGGAGCCTCGCGCCGTGGTTCACTTTCGACCATGATGTCAAAGTCAACGAGCTTTTCGGTAAGTGTCGACATGTCATTCTCAAAGCAGAATGCATATTCGCCAACGGTATTGGCAGTGAGGACAAAGTCACCCTGACGCTCGCGCCGACCATCGAGTATGACCTTGTCGTTGGGATCTTTGACTTCGTAGTCTATGTCAAACGAACCACCAGATTGCACCTGAGCAGTAGCGTTAAACTAACAAACCAGTGAAGTATGCGTGATAATGCGTACAGCAAAATAAAACTAGAGAGTGGATCAGTAAACAAGGGTATGTCGAGAGTGGGCATGGGTACTTGCGCCAATCTTTTCCCCAGCCTTGTCCACGTCTGCGTAAAAGCAAAGCTTTTCATTTGCAGCTATTGGTGTTGTAAGAGCAGAGGCATTGGCTGTTACGGCGAGGCAAAAGCATAGAAAGAGCAAGAAGAAAGTCGACATGGCAGTTGGAGATTAGACAGCGGTTAGGCTCAAGTGATGATGACACGCTGCTGTTCCCGAAAGCAAATACGGACAAACACAGGGGTGAGTTTTATGACGGAATTGCAGGTGTAATCTTTTCCTTATCTACATCCGATGTCCATATACTACCACGACGGCACCACTCTCCAGGACGCTCTTCCAGGAGATTTGGCTCGCGTCCTTACTCCTTGGAACTATCTGTCCGTCTCTCCAGTACCTACGAGACAAAAGCACAGCGGAATACAGTCATCCTCGGACTCGACTCAGACTCTCCTGGATACGCCTTCGCCCCCCTCTTCTGCACTTGTTGCTCAGGATATCTCGTATACACCTGTTATGCTTTACTCTGATGCGGGGAACGTCTTACAAAGTACTCCCTTCGAGAACCAGTTCGGAGTGCCTATTTCTCCCGCATGGCTTCAGCCGCTTCAGGAAGTTTCTCCGGTTGTTCGGGCTTCTCTATCTCAAGAAGTCGCTGTCTCGTCCCCGAGAAAGGTTTCTGTGTCTCCTGCTTCGGATTTTTCTTTGAGGGTGGTTCTCACTTCGGATCATGTGACGTACTCAAGTGTTGGCGATCAGGAAGAAGAGGAATATGAACAAGATGAAAACTTGGGCGACTTCACGGATGCTGATGCCGATGGCGAGGATGAAGAGGATGTTATCTGTGAAAATAGCGAGAAAGACAATCCATTTTTACGAAGGCTCCACTCTCTGGCTCCTGGTTCCCCCGTCGCTCTGTCTCCACTGCGTAGTAACACTCTGCCACTTCAGTCTCCTTGCAAGCTTCTGCCACTCTCCCTGTCGCAACCACCCTCCAAGACTCAGGGGACTTTTCGCACCCATAAGGAGCCTAACTATGTCGCTGAGGAGCCTTTTGATATTCTTGGAGAATCTACTCAACAGCGTATTTCTGAACAGCATGTTTACGGTCCCATGGTCTCTGTCCAAACAAGGAACACACCTTCAACTCCTAAACAATACCAACCTGTGTCACCTCTTTCCCCGCTGACACCATTGACACCATCGACTTCCTGTGGACCTTCTGGCTCTCTGGACATTGTGAATCGTCGAATCACTCGTTCCCTCACTCAAAAACGTAGATTCGACGTTTCGATATCCCCAGCGCATGGTATCTCTCCTAAAAAGGTGCGGCTCTCGTTGAGTACCCCGCCCAGCCGAAACTCTGCCTCGGCATCTGTCCCTCTCTCTTCCCCTCCTGGCCCGGCAACTTTTGTCCCTGTTCCAATTTACTCCACTCGTTCCTTTTCCCCGTCTATTGAGATGTGTATGAAATTTCCTCTTTTCTACCGACGTTATCCTATCAGTTCGTACTTCCAGCCTGCAGGGTCCAGGTGAGAGTATTGTTGCCATCGACAGCTGGCTTCTTTCCCTACTCATTCCCTACTTAGTTCCCCGTTGTCATTGTTTGGTCTCCGAGATCCCGGTGGCATCTATAATCCTCCAAGAGGCGTTTTCGATCTATACACTCCCCGCTTCGTCAAGGGCAAAGGCCCAGGAAAACTTGGTCTTTGTCCAATTTGCATCGAACCCTGTGAGCGTGGAGGAGAAAATAGAAAGAACTGGTTGGCGATGAAATATAGCGCTTTCAAGTGGTAAATAATCTCGTCGGGTCCCATTAATTGATTACTTACCGTTTGTATTAGAGTTCAATAATCTCAACCAGTCGCAATAACTAATCCCCTTCAGCTATCATATGCAATATGCCCATGGTGACTGATCAATCATTGTTTATCTATTCCCTTCTCATCGCGAGCAGGGATCTCAGCCGCTACGGGGTATCCTTTTGCGCCTCCCTCTGCGTTTCGAGTCGTCCCTCGCCCACACGCGGCAAGAAGAGAACGGTCAGAGATTCTCCATGGTAGATGTCAAAAATGCCGGAAATGGGTACCTGTGGAGGGTATCAAGGATGTCGAGAACAAGGTGTGTGCATACTATTCAGAATCTGGAGTGCAGTATCGACAAAATCTCATAGGTCAAGGAGCTTGTCTGGTACGTCCTCGCGCATCCGATACGCTTACAATCGTGTAATGCGGAAGCAGGTGGAAGCACGCGGCATCTTGCTATCAGGATACTCCAGGCGGCGGAGATGAACGGGATTACTTCGAGAAGGACGAAGTGTTTACAGTGATGGAAAAGTATCACGTATCGTCATAGATCGGTTCAATGGAAGTGCTACTTCCAAGTGCATTACCTGCGGATTGGTATACATTACAAGTAAGAATAGTGAGCACATGAGCATGAGACAGATAGCCAAGCAGAGCGGAGTGAAAAGATGTAGACGTATCGTATTGTCAGTAACCTCGAGACGCCAGGTCCGTTCCCATCTCCCCTCGTGGCCTCAAAGTATACTGCACTTCCTCTCCTTCACCACCCTCCCCCATCGGCCTTTCATGCTCTCCTTGAGGGCTAGCGTGAAGACGTCTTTGACGCCGACACCGGTTTTTGCGGAGCATTCGATATATTTTGCGCCGATCTCTTTGGCAACGGCTTGTCCTTGTTCGGAAGTGACAGGTGATTGACCTTGTGCGTTGAGCATCCGACGAGTCTGTTCATCGGTCCGAAGGTCGATCTTGGTAGCGACGAGGATTAGAGGTACGGACTCGCAGAAGTGTGAGACTTCAGGATACCACTGGAGTAAGAGGATGAGGGGTGTGTGCGGATAGTGTGAGCGGGTGCTATTGGTCGGGAGAAAGGAGAAGCGTGGAGGCGGACCTTGTCGAGGACGTTGGCTAGACTGGTTGGGAAGTCGACGGAGAAGACGACGAGGATGACGTCGCTTTCTGGGTAACTTAATGGGCGCAGACGGTCGTATTCTTCTTGTCCTGCGGTGTCCCAGAGAGCGAGTTCTATTTGTTTGCCTTCGAAGTGGACTTGGGTGACGTAGTTTTCGAAAACTGTGGGTATATATGCCTACAGGACTGTGTTTTAGTCGTTACAGAGACTGTTAGGATGTGTGGACGAACTTCAGGGAATCTGTTTTCCGCGTAGACGATAAGAAGACAAGTCTTTCCGCAACCACCTGTCAAGATACCGAGGGGTTATTTATGTCAGTATCGGGGAGGGACTAAGGAAAGATAAGACGTAGATACCATCACCGACGACGACAAGTTTCTTCTTAAGGTCTGGTCTTCTTGTTGCAGACATGGGTTACAAGAGGTGGGTAGTGATCTAAGTCTTTCCAAGTATATATGGGGTGCCGCGAAGAATCATTCCACCGGTCACGTGGTCGTTCAACGCTATATATCTCTGCCCAACTAGGTACATTCCTGGCACCACTTGACTATCTAGAATCATATATCATCCTCTGGTCCGTCCTCGATCATCTTGGCGTAATCCTCGTAGCTTGCGAATGTAGGTAACGAACGCGACTTCTTGCGTTTGTCGCCCTTTTCCTCTGTGCCGCGTTTGCGCTTCCGTGGTTTTTCCGAGCTGATCCCCTGCCATTCTTCCTCGTCCTCTACCCCTGCTTCGTCATCCGAACCATTGTAAGCAATGAGGCCGTCTGGAATTTCGTCTAAGGGGATGAGGTCCTCGTTGTCGGAGCCTTCAACCAAGGACAGGTCTTCGTCGCTATCGACTTCTTCCTCTTGGTCTTCGGCTGCTGAGAAATTTGCAGACCCTTGTTCACTCCCACCGTCAGTGGTGTCGTGCTCATCGAAAACAAGGTCTTCGTCTTCGTCGCTGGCCATTGCTGCAGAGAAATCAGACGGGATATCGCCATCTTCGTCAATGTCACTGTCGTCGAGTAGATCCTCGTCGTCGCCGTCCTTGGGCATCGTGGCTTTCATAGCCTATTGTGTGCCATTAACGTCGGTGAAATGAGCTGGTGACAGCTGATGCATACCTTCCAAATCTCTGCCTCTTCGAGTTCACTGTCTTCCTCTTCATCATCATCATCCTTCTCGTTTTCATCTTCGCTCTCGCCAGCCTCTTTCTCCTCGTCTTCTTCTCCCTCTTCACCTTCATCCTGGTCCTCGTCCCCATCTCCTTTACTCTTCTTCCTCTTGATCTTGCGTTCCATCTCATCTTTACGCTTGAAGTAATTGTAGAAGAACAATTGGTCAACAGGAATCTGGTTCTCTTTCTTCTTCCAGAAAGCAGGCTGGTTGACCTGCACGTCGGGTACCTCCCCCTTGCGCAGTTTAACTCCTTCGGTGACACTACCGGCTGGTTGCATTGCACTTGCACCTAGAGTTTGTTCATCTCAAGGATTTACCCGAATAAGGAAAGACGAGTGACCTACCTTTGCCTTCAACACCAGAGGGCTTCTTTTTGGGGTTCTTGTATACGAAGCGGTCCAAAAAGTGGGAGAGTGTGTTTTGTGAAAGGTCGGCGGTGGCTGTTAATGGCTGTGCCATGAAGAGCTGACGAGTGAGCAAAGAGATGGTGGGGTGGTAGTGGTGTAGAAGGGGTGTCTAAGTTGCAGTGTTAGTGACGATGTGGTAGAACGAGTGGGATTTGCATACCAGCTCCCAGATGGGCGAGTTGCCAGCGTGGGCGTACAGGGGGTCACGTTTTCTGGGGTCATATTTTTCGCCTTTCTCAGCGTCAAAGATCAAGGAGCGGAGACCCGGAATTGTACTAAAGAGCTAAAGGCGAGGATGTGTTAGAACCAAGGAGCCTAAAAATACGAAGGAGCGTACTTCGCCCAAGAGATACAGTCCACCAGCAACGAATTCAGTCATGCCGCTTCCTCCGCTAGCAAGAACCTGAACAAAGCGCTTGATCAGTGCCTTTTTGCGCTCCGATGACTGTTCCGGGTCATTTTTTATGGACTTGTACAGCAAATTGAGATACATGGCTTGCTTGGAGGATGTGCCCAATCGGGGGTCATGCAAAGATTCGTAGAGAGTGCGAAAGTATCGGTCGACTATGGATTTTGCGGCGGTAGGGGAGGCTTTGGAGAGCATGAGGGAGATTTGTTGGATGAGGACGAGAGCCTGGATTGAGATATTGAATGTGGACTTGTGAGTTATGAGGAAGAGTGTGTCAAGATGTGCATTGACTCTGTCATTTCGTCAGTTTCACGATCGCGAAGGAGAAATTGATGAGACGCACTTCGTGTCACCAGTCTCGACTTTGGCGAACGGTAGAGCACGATTCACACCCGTTAATAACGCGGAGATCAGCTTTGAGTTTGAGTCCTCCACCTCAACAAACCCAGCTGCGCCGTGGACTTCTTTGCCTTTCTTTCCTTCGCCCTTTTTATCCTTGACCAAAACCCGACCAAGTTTGTCTTTCCGCACTCCTCTGTCCTTTTCCAGCGCTTTCTCGTCGCCTTCTTCTGGCTCGACCCCTTTTTCGGGCTCAGCACCAAGGACGTCTTTAAAGAGTTCGAAGTAAATATCGATCAATTGCACAGCTACTTGGCGATCGGTTTGCGAGGATGTGAGGACAATTTGGTTGAATGTGATGGTAGAATAATATTGTGCATGCACGTTGCGGGGTTTCTTGTCCGGTGGTTTGGATTGGGAATTGGATTTTGCTCCTGGTTCTGGAGAGGTGAAGCGGAGGTGCTTGTTGGTGGACGTCGTAGATGTTGCGATTGTGGAAGAGGAGGGGGAAGAGGGTTTGAGGACTAATGATATGATTTCACGAACGACGATGGATTTCATGGATGGGTGGGCTTGGAGGAGTTGAAGCAGGTGGTGGGACGCTCGCGAGCATAATGATTTCGAGGTATCACCCTATGATAAATAGAAGAAATGAATGGTTAGAAAGAGAATGGAAAGCGAGAAGCGTACAAGTTTGTTAACAAGGAGTCGGAGGAGATTTTGTTCTTGCTCTGGCTTGTCCTTGAGGAGGGTGAATATAAGGGAGATGGCTTGTGTCCGGACATATGGTAGTGGGTCGTGAGATAATGCCTGTCAAAAATTAAGCATTGGTGGAACTGGACGAAGAAGATAACTTACCTCCAAGATTTGCAGAATGGAGAAAAAATACTTTTTCAACCAGTCCTCAAAATACCAGACAAGTAAATATTGGTCGGAGACTTGAGGATGCAACAACGGTTGGTCGCGGAAGTATCTGTTAGGCTTCAGGTTAACCCATCAACCATAGGTGTGAATGCTCACTTGAGTTTTCGGTTCGGTGCACCGCCGCCAATCCACCAGTCTGCGATACACCGCAGAGCTTTTAGACTCTCGTCTCGACCTCCTCCACCTTTCCCAGCCATAGCCTTTAGGATATCGAGGGCTTTTGTGTTGTGTATAGGACTGCTTTGGACCAGCAACGTCAACGCACTGAGTCTGTCGGAAAGGGTACCAGAATGTATGACTTTTGTGAAGAAGCTAGCCTCGGAAGAGGAGGAAGATGCAGAGAGAAAGCGTTGGGTGTCACTTTCAAGTAAATGGGCACCCCTTTCCGTCAGTGAATTTACCTGTAGGGTGGTGGTTGTTGGGATGGGTGCCGAAGGAGCAGGAAGAGCTGGTAGAATTGCATGCCAGAGGGAAGACGGAGAAACGATGAGTGCATCATCTTGTTCATTCTCGTTTTTCTTTTTCTTATTTTCATTCCGTTTAGCTGATTTTTTTGCGGTCGCAGCCTTAGAATCTGCTCGAGCCATCGGAAGCGGAGGATGAAAGACGAAATTAAGATTGATTGCATATCACGGGATCAATCAATTTCGGTCACGTGTACATTTTCCAAAATTCTGAGCCCCTTTCACGTTGTGAGCGAAACCCCCACCATGTCCAAGACCGATCCTGCTGCGACTGAACCTCTCTACGGCTTCCTCCCTCGCAATGTCAAGGGTGATCAAGTTAGAAAGGCGCTTGTATGTCAATCTATCTTGGGGGGAAATTCATCGTTTTCTGACTCGTCTCTCCAGGCCCATGATCTCAATCCGTTCACCAAAGTCCCCCATACCCCCCAATACAAGAAGATTCTCGAGGCGCGCAAAAAGCTCCCCGTGTTTGCACAGATGGACGAGTTCCTCGACATGGTACGTCCGACGGTGATTCTCGACGCAAGGAGGGGGGTTTGAGTTCTGCTCTTCTAGGCATCATCCACCCTCCTCGTCGCGGACAAACCGCTTCAATATCCTTTCCAGCTACCAGGCGCAAATGAATGCTAACTCGCTGCAATCAGTTCAATAAAAATCAGGTGATCGTCATGGTTGGGGAGACAGGCTCTGGAAAAACAACACAGTACGTGCATCTGCCACTGGCTTTTTTTGGTACTATCATCGTTAAGCGCCCTTTCAGGATACCCCAGTTTGTTGCATTTTCTGACCTGCCGCACACAAAGGGCAAAATGGTTGCGTGTACTCAGCCGCGGCGAGTCGCAGCCATGTCCGTCGCCAAGCGCGTAGCCGACGAGATGGACGGTGAGTCACGCAATGAACCCAGCCGCGTGTCCATGCATCGACTATTTTTGCAGTTCAGCTTGGGCGCCATGTCGGTTATTCGATCCGTTTCGAGGACATGACAGAACCTGGCACGACATTCCTCAAGTACATGACCGATGGTATGCTTCTACGTGAGGCAATGCACGACAACAATCTAGAACGCTATTCCACCATCATTCTCGATGAAGCCCATGAACGCACCCTCGCCACCGATATCCTTATGGGTCTCCTCAAAGAGGTTGCCAAACGTCGATCAGACCTCAAAATCATCGTTATGTCTGCAACCCTAGATGCAGTCAAATTTCAAAAATACTTCAGTCTTCGTTCCGATGTCAAAGCTCCCTTATTCAAAGTTCCCGGGCGAACACACCCGGTTGAAGTTTTCTATACTCAAGAACCCGAGCCAGATTATGTTGAGGCTGCCATTCGCACGGTGTTGATGATCCATCGAGCAGAGGAGCCTGGAGATATATTGTTATTCTTGACTGGAGAAGAGGAGATTGAGGATGCATGTCGGAAAATAAAGCTTGAAGCGGATGATCTCATTAACCAGGATCCGGATGCTGTTGGACCTCTCGTTTGCATTCCGCTCTACTCCTCCCTTCCCCCACAACAGCAACAACGCATATTCGACCCCGCGCCAAAACCAACCAGCCCCAACGGTCCCCCGGGTCGCAAGGTCGTTGTGTCGACTAATATTGCTGAAACATCGCTTACTATCGACGGTATTGTGTATGTCGTTGATCCTGGGTTCTCGAAGCAAAAGGTGTACAACCCGCGTATACGTGTTGAGAGTTTGTTGGTTAGCCCCATTTCCAAGGCCTCGGCACAACAACGTGCTGGTCGCGCTGGCCGTACGAGACCGGGCAAATGTTTCCGCCTTTACACAGAGAAGGATTTCATCAAGGAGTTGGAGGAACAGACGTATCCGGAGATCCTTCGTAGTAATTTGGCGAACACCGTCCTCGAGCTCGTCAACTTGGGGATCAAGGTGAGTTATCCGTTTTTGGGTTGTCATCCACAGATTTTCACTGCCCAATCATAGGACCTCGTTCACTTCGACTACGTTGATGCTCCCGCTCCAGAGACGCTCATGCGTGCTCTGGAGCTGCTGAACTTCTTGGCCGCTATGGACGATGACGGAAACTTAACGGCGCTTGGAAAGGTTATGGCAGAGTTTCCACTCGACCCCCAGGTATGTCCTGCCCCTTGATTTCTTGATGCATTTTAGGTTGACTCTAGTCTAGCTCGCGAAGCTCTTGATCGCAAGCCCAGAGTTCAAGTGTAGCAACGAAATCTTGACGATCACTGCCATGCTCTCCGTCCCCAATGTTTGGCTAAGACCAAACAACCAACGACGTGAGGCCGACGCTGCGAAGGAGCTGTTCACCGTTCCCGAAAGCGACCATCTAACGCTTCTCAATGTATACAATCAATATGTCCAAAGTGAGTATCAACCCCTTACTTGAGGTGGTTCAAACCTGAGGGTTTGTTTGGCAGACAAGTATGATAAGAACTGGGCTTGGACTAACTACCTGTCTGGACGTGCGCTTGCTCAGGCCGAGAATGTCCGTGGACAATTGCAACGTATCATGGAACGCCTGGATATTGAACTTATCTCGCTGGCTGATGAGACTAAGCTCTTTACCAATATCCGGAAAGCACTTGTGTGTGGGTTCTTTTCGCAGGTTGCACATAAGGAGGGAGAGAAGGGGAGTTACTTGACTGTCAAAGATAATCAGGTATGGCGTTTCCTTAGTTCCTTCTAGCATTATTTTCTCACTTGCAATCTTAAGGTTGTCGGGTTACACCCTTCTTGTGGATTGAAGACCCAACCTGAGTGGGTTATCTTTAACGAGTTTGTATTGACTGCTCGGCCGTACATTCGTACTGTGACGGAAGTGAGAGCTGACTGGTAAGTCTTTGTTGTTGATTCTGTCTCAGTATTCTGAACATTTCAATTCAGGCTACTTGAATATGCGCCGTCTTACTTCGACCTCAGGCTGTTCCCAGATGGCGAGACAAAAAGGGCACTCCAACGTACACATGCTAAGATTTTTGGGAAAGCCCCTGGGCGACAAGATGGCCGGAATGATAGTCGAAAGGGAACACCGAGTATTGATGTTCGCGAAGCCAAGCGAAGACGGAAAGAGTAGTTTGACCTACCTAGTCAGGTCCTGCAATGCTTTCGTTTATTTTAGTAGATGACTCGTGATAATGCATGTACTTTTGTTGACCTGTACCTCAGATTTGCCTTCGCGTCTGATGAATATCTGTGTCTTGCAGCGGCTTGAATTTTACCTGCTAGCATTCTGCATAGTATACTAGGTCCCTGCATTATAAATGGCCCAGGACCAGAAATGGATTATGAGGTTCTGTCACTAAAATGTAGAATTTTTCCTATCAGGAAATATTGGACACATTGAGCAATCATAATCCACCATCAGACAAAGAAGTTTCTCTCTGTTGGGAATTACTGTGAACCAGCCCCTAATGTCTTTTTTTTACTTGAAGTTTATTGCTGCAAACCTTATCTACTACACTATATCTATGACAAATGGGTGCATGATAGCAGTCCCAATGATAATAGAGGAGAAAACCAAAAACGAAAGACAACAAAATATGGGTGCCCTGAACAGCATGAATGAAAACAAATTGATCAAAAAGAGGTAGTCCATGGCCAAGGAAAGGTGAGCAGAGGGTGGTTGTGTTACGGACTTCACTTTCTGCCCATTAGACTCTCAGAACCTTGGTTACAACTCAAGTTCCATGGATCCTATTCAGTTTAACCTTGTCTCTGTCTCTGTCAGGCAGCTCCCCTCTGGTAGGGCTGTGCTCCATTCCATTACCCTCTATCATTCCTTCCAATCAGAATTCCTGCCTGAGTTTCATTCCTCTTCTGTTTATCCATGGCTATTCCTTGTCCCTGTGATTATCGTTGCCTATCCAGGTCTTAACCGCTTATCTGATGTTTCACCTCTGACCCTGTCCAATCAGGTGACCAGATGCCTTGTGGACAGTCTCCTCACCCTCATGAATACCATCGTGGATATCAACTCACATGTTGATCTTGTCCTCTTTGAGCAGTTAAGAATGATAGCACTTAGTCACTACTCTCCGGACTTTATCCTGACCAACAGTATATAAGTAGAACTACAGCCATCTGTACTAGTCAGTCAGAATATCAACTTAGGACTCTCTCCCTCTGCTCTCTTGCTCGCTACAGCCCCATTCCTGTCCAGGACTGTCCTGTCTTCCATCCAATTCTGTCCACTCCCATCTGACAAGCTTGTAGATTGGCTAAGTGAGGCCACTACGGTTCCCGAGGGGTGCAACACATAAGTTGAAGCCAAGGCCTCACCTACCTTGGTCTGTGAATGTCCACCTCTGTCCGCTCGTGGTCCGCCCCTATCTGGAGTCTGCTACCTTAACAGTATATTCTGACTGACTCAAACCTTGGGTATCATTCCTCTTATGCCATCTATAACTCGTAGTATTGCATGAGCTCAAGGAACTCCCATCCCAGAACCCATCCTCCCTCATACAGATCATGTCTATTCTTCAACCACTGCTACACACTCTACTACTTTCCTCATGTCATCTACTATGACTACTCCCCAGCCCCAAGTCCAGGTCCAACCCTCTGACGAGCCTCCATGTGGAGATCCTGGAGGGCCCTCGGACTCCATGATTCGAGATGAAGATAATGACAATGACCCTGGTGCAGACTTGGGTGATAACCAAGAACACCAGGAGTCATTAGCAAATGCCCTTGGCCACCTCTCCTGTACCCTCTGCTCCCTGGAGCGCAACAGCTCCGCTGGACCAACAAACCCCACTCACATAAAGGTCTGGGAACCTGATACTTTTGACGGCTCAGACCCCCTCAAAATTTGCCAATGGGTATTCCAATGCTGCTTATATTTCACCTCGAACTCACACCAATTCCCAGACAATCCATCCAAAATCCATTTTGCTATCACCTATCTCTCTGGTACTGCACTCGACTGGTTTCAGACCATCCTTGTGTCTGAAGACCTTGAGTGGTTGGACCATGAACTCCTCAATAGCTAGGAAGTCTTTGTCATGGAAATAGAAAACTGTTTCAGGCTGGCAGATCCCTCCGAGGAAGCTGCCGAGGAACTGGATTTGCTCTGGATGGCCAGTAACCAACCTATCCTCAAGTATGACCTCGAGTTCAACTGCCTAGCTAGTTTAGTCGGCTGGCCAGACTCGGTCCTCTGCCATCGCTACTACAAGGGACTTCCGGATCACATACAAGACCTGATTGCCACCCGGGCTGAGGGCAAGCCCAATTCCTTGGATGAAATGAAGAGGGTCGCTAGTCTTATCGACCAACGTCACTGGGAGCAGCAGCATGAATGAAAACAGCATAGTGATTGTTCTGCACAGCACCCAAGGAGCGACCCAAGTCCAAGGAAGCCTAACAATCAGTTCAATAACAAGCCTAACTCACCCTCTACGGAACCCCCTCCCAACTCCAGTCAGTCCAGCAATCATCCAAATATGTCTGGAAATGCTCCGAAGGCTTCCTTAGGCAATAAATTAGGTCCAAACGGCAAACTCACCCATCAAGAATGCCAATGATGCTTCGATAACAATCTCTGTATGTTCTGTGGTGAAGCCAACCACAGGGTGAACAACTGTCTATGCAAGACTTCCGGGTCTGGTACTCCTCCGGGTCCGCCCACCTCCAACCAGAAAGCTAAGGGCTGACAGGTCCAAGCTCAAACTGAGGCCCCAATGAAGAATCCCTCTTCTTTGAATCCCTCTGTGGGTTCAAAAAAATAGAGGGCAGTCCTCAGGACTCCACACAGACCAAGGACCGCATTGAACTCATCCATGCTACAGAGAGTTTCCAACTCAACGCGTCCACTCTTTCTGACCCTCATGCCCTTCATGTTCCCCTTTCCTCCCCATTTTTTGTCCATACATCCTCCTCTGATCCGCTTATGGCTGACAAGACAGTGACTGCCCTGGTGGATAGTGGTTCTACACATTGCTTCATAGACTCTCCCCTTGTTCATGATTACTCGATTCCTATTTACCATATTGCCCCTGTGGAACTCTGACTTTTTGACGGCTCTTCAAATTCATATATAACTGAACTAGCGGAAATCCCTGTTACCTTTCCTACTGGAGAATCGATGACTTTGGACTTCTATGTCACTTGGTTGGATTCATCTTGCTCAGTGGTTCTCAGTCACAACTGGCTCACCCACTACAATCCATTGATTGACTGGGTCTTGAACAGTATCTCTTTCTGGCCACAGCAACAAGCCTTTCCAACCCCTGCTCCGACTCCCCGTGCCATGCTTTCTTCTGCACTCCCAGTCTTTCCAGATCCACCTTCTTCCACCCCCAATCCTGCATCCGATTCCTCTGCTCTGACTGACTTACCTCTGCTCCGTCCTCACATCAGCCTGATCGGTGCTGCACCTTTTTTGTGTGCATCACACCTCCCTGGTTCAGTTTCCTTTACCTTCAACATCTACCTTCCATCTGCCTCTGCTGGGTCCACTCAGCCATCCTAGCCTGTTGACTTGTCAAATGTTCCCTCTGATTATCATGAATTTGCTGACGTCTTCAGCAAGGTCCACACGGACATGTTGCCTCTGCATCATCCATATGACCTTAAAATCAACCTGGAAGAAGGTGCCAGTCCTCCTATTGGGACTATCTACTCCCTATCCCAGGTGGAGCTGGAGGCATTAAGAGAGTTTATTGATGAACACCTGTCCATCGGCTTCATTCGTCCATCAACCTCTCCACATGTTGCCCTGGTCCTTTTCATCCACAAGAAAGATGGCTCCCTCCACCTCTGCATAGACTTCCATGGACTCAATCACCAAGAAAGACTGTTACCCACTTCCCCTGATTTCCAACCTCCTGGATTCACCTTGCAAGGCTCGCATCTACACCAAGATAGACCTCCGTCATGCCTACCACCTCATCTGGATTGCTGAAGGAGACAAGTGGAAAACCGCCTTCAGGACCTGCTACAGGTCCTTTGAATGGATGGTGATGCCATTCGGACTCACAAATGTGCCTGCAGCCTTCCAGCGTTTCATGAACAACATCTTCAGTGACTTACTAGATGTCCGTGTCACAGTCTGTCTTGACGATATCCTAATTTACTCAGACAACATCTCCCAGCATAAGGAGCACATCCGGGAAGTCCTCTGCTGGCTCTGCAAGCACGGCCTATATGTGCAAGCAGACAAATGTGAGTTTCACTTGGAAATGGTCAAATATCTTGGTTACATCCTGTCCCCAGATGGTCTCAAGATGTCTGAAGAGAAAGTCAAGATCATCCAAGACTGGCCCGAGCCAAA
>JAEUWJ010000396.1:0-80148 GCA_018524395.1 Podaxis carcinomalis | reverse complement strand
TGCCTGCTTACTTGGCTGTCATAGTGAGTGATGTCTGCATATACGCAGGCTTACACATGTTCGTCGTTACCATATACCTTTCGACGTCGAAGGACCACCTGTCCCGGTCCCAGTGCCAAGGTCTACGAAACTCTCCCTCGTATAGGAGGGAAAACTCCTTTGGCGCATCGCTAGGTATCTCGCCTGAAGTCTGTCTGGATCGACAAAGAGTGTGATAGTAATATTGGACTGTGTCGTCGCCGCCTCCGCAGAAGTACACGGCTTCCAGGTGAAGAGGATCAGGAACTTCGTTGTCATCAACTTCCTTGATTAAATCTGTGGGTAGTAAGGCCAAGATGAACTGTTTCCGTTCGTGATGCCAATCCACCATGACTTGTCTGAACGTTGAATCATCCATGGATAAACATTTAGGCTCTTCATCGGTATCCTGAAAGATTATGGACCTGAAGGGCTCAAGAACAGAAATATCCTCCGCGAATGGACGCTCGTCGTCATCCAGAACGCTGTTTCCATCTCCGCATATACGGTCAATCTGCTCCTGCATGACCTTGAAGCGCCTGAGAATCTTGTTTCTATGTCTTCGCTTTTGACAGACCACCTTTGCTTCCTCCAAACGTTCCATGAGGGTTGGATACAGAGCATTCCACTCTATAGCGATAGTCAGATTGATGGACCCCACCATAAGGGTTCCCAATACGAGACCTACCTCGATCGGTTAACGCCTTGGGTTTTGAACAATCAGAAATGGTAGCGACTGCGTGGAGACAGACTTCGGAGTCTTTCCAGCCTATGACGCATTTTCAGGACTAAAACCGCAGTACTAATCCAGGTTTAAAACAAACCAATATCATCAAGCCTCTTTAGAATCCTGTAAGATTCACGTTAGGTGTTGTTCTGTGTGGCAACCAAGAACTAACGCACGCCTTTTGTCTCTCAGCTCTCAGGGAAGAGAGTTCAGCTCTCCTTTCCCACTTCCTTTTGATCAGCCATGTCATGTAAGAACCCGCACCCTGAACGAAATTTAAGGGGTTGTCGTCGCTTGGACTCCGGATACGTCATACCTCTCTTCGATCTTCCATGTGCTGTCTGCGTTCATTCCGATATTGAGTCAGAAGTTCACCGCTCAGAGTCTGAGCCTTTTCTTGGACTTGTTCATATTCCGCTTTTAGGTAAAACTTTCCCTTCCCTACCACCGGAAGTCAGTGAGAATAATAGCTCCCATCACCCAGAACTGACGTGCGTAAATTGTGGCCAGACCCCACCATGGAGCGGGGTCAGAATCCGGTCCCGATGCCGACACAAACCTATAATATGAGACGATTTCTCGTTGCAAATCTTGCAATTCACGGAACGTACCTTTCAGAGTGCAGGCATTGACGACAAACGCGCAATCTCATTGTCCAAGATCGATTGTGCCCGACATTTGTTTCGCACTCCTAACAATATATAAGCTTCTCAGAATAACAGATCAGGCCAGTGAAAGAGGGATGCCGTACCATGCACCGTTTACCAAAGAGAAAAAGGGTATATTGGGCGAGGTTAAGATCCGAAGGGCATTCCGGAGGCGGATTGTCTGATGCATATAGCCTCGAGAACGCCTGTTATTAGTCGTAAGTACCAGAAGGCGCGATTACGACGACAAGTCATAGTACATTCTTCCAGAGAATACGTCCACTTTTACTCATAATAATGTCTCGCAGGGTCTTTGTCGACCAAGAGAGGTGCAAGAGATCTATGAGATCCAGCTGACCGAAGATCTCGAGCAAAATGTCGAAGGGCATCTCAGTCATCAGCTTTAGATGGCCTCTCCGTCCTCGGACCCGGGCACGATCTCCCCGAGGGATTTGCTCTACATCACCAGTTTCATCTGGGATAAGTCCTTCAGGTAACCTACGTCGCTTAGAACGCCAGCCTGAGCTTCCGTCAGCCTCGTGGTGTTCTTGTTCGACCATTTTGAAACTATAGGCCAGTGCACGACTTTCCTAGTCGGTCGACAAACCCGGAAGAGGGCTGAAGGCTGTCGCGTTAGAAGGTATCGATGCGTGTGGCGCAGGAGAGAGGTTGGATTAGTATCAAGGCCAGGCCCGTGGGGCTCTTATAAGGACTTGTCGCTGGTGACAGACACCCTCTGTCACATTGTTGATATCGGTCATGTTATAAGTTGCTTCGAATATTTACCACCTTACCGTCTACACTTACGAACTGGGGACCTGATCTCCGGCTTAACTGTGCGGCCTACATTCCTAAGCCATCTACACAGAGAATTCTTGTCTTGCTCACCTCACGAATTCGGGGTGACAGATAGATTGTCGTTCCAGGGTGTCTCGTGTCGTGGGCGGCTTTGTCCATTGATGGTCCACCTTTGTCGGGATTAACGTAATGGGCGGCAATATTCCCAGCCCCAAGCCTTTAAGGGAGCACCCAAATACTCCACTGTTTCTTTGGACCACATCACGGGTTACTTTCAAGAATCATTCCAGCGCATCTGCTCTGTATTATTTTCGGACACGCTGGCGTCGGGATCAATCTCCAACACCTTCAAAACCTCATCTTTCTTAGCCACTCGTCCAAATATGAACAAACATGCAACTTGGTATATCTCATCCAATTCTGAAATTTTCGGCTGTTTGGCAGTTCTATTTAGCGGGTCTCGGTGACTTATGTGCTTGAGAAGGTCTCTCACTTTCCCTCCGACGAATTCAGATCCCGTTGAGCATATATTTGTCCAAATGTCTTCCATCCTCTCTGGAACCCTATTCTAGCTGTCAAATATTTCGTACCAAGGCACCAAATAGGATCTGAGTTATTTGTTTTCAGATTTTGACATCTTATGTCGTAGGTCCCGTCACTTATGGTTCAGGAGTTTGGTAGAAGTTTCGTCATCCTCAGTTGAGGTGGCGCCCTTTAAGTCTTCAGCTCGAGGAAACGAGTCCAACGAGTCCCCTGCCGAGAGACCACGTCCCTGCTTGCGGCCAATTTATAGCCATTGGGGAATATCAGGCTTCGTTAGGTGGTTTTTTTTGTAAAAAAAAAATCGGAGACAAGACACACTAATAAGAACGGAATTATAGTCGACTGAGTCACCCTGAGTCGTTTAATTATTACTCTGGATGCCCTCTCACTTGGCTTGATCTACCCGCACGCGGAATAAGTGCTATTAATCTACGGTATATGTAGACTCAAAGCTGCGGTCGAAGAGTACGCCATGGAAGCCCAAGAGACGAGAAGCCTGGAGCTCCAAGGTTCGTTACAACAACAGCCCCTAAGGATAAGAGTTCCACACATAACTTACTCATAGTCTGGTTACTTCTGGAAGGCCTTGCCCCCCACGAGACGACCCTGAACCCAGACTTTGAGAATGTTCCTGTCATCTCCGCAGAATAAAAACCTCTCCAAGTTCTCTTCCAATTTCCTCTTCTCCACGTCCAGATCACCATCCAACTTTGCCTCTTTCCCCCACACTCCCGTCGCACCGGTATCATTCAAGACGCTGACCAAAAGCGCGTCAAAACTCTTTCCTGGGGAGAAGGAGCCAATTTTGCTAGAGAGACTACAGACGCTGGCTCCTCCTAGCGTAGCTAAATAGAAGAGCGTTTGGATAGGGAGTTGATGACCGGCAAAACGTGGGGTGGTAAGGTTGGATATAGAGGCAGGCCCAGATGACGGGGTAGACTGAGGCGAAGGATGTGGTTTCCCGAGTGGCGTCGAGGATACTGTATTCATTGCAATGACCTTGGATGCTATGGATGCATTTTGGATTGCATTTAGCATGGATACTGAATAACCGCCTGATACGTCGGTCCCAAGGCCAAGCTGAGATGAAGAAAAATCAATGAAATGGTAAGAGATCAAATTCAACGCCACACACCTTCATTCCTTCATCCAGGTATCTCCCGATTGGTGCAACACCACTCCTCAAGTTGAAGTTACTTGTTGGACAGTGGCTGATCCCTACGTTGTTCTTCTTAATTAACTCGATTTCACTGTCCGTCAAATGGATTGCATGTGCTAAAATTGTGGTATCTCTGAGCAAACCGTGACGATCGTAAACATCCGCATAAGACTTGGCTTCGGGGAATAATTTAAGGGTATATTCTATTTCCGAAAGATTCTCCGAGATATGCGTTTGAATTCGCATACGGGGTCGGTCGGGGTATTGTGCGTCGTGCTGGTTCGCAAGGTCACGAATGCCATAAAGGAGTTCGCTCGTACACGAGATTGCGAAGCGAGGAGTCAAGATCGGCTGTACGAGGGGTTCTGGCATGGTGCCAATACTCGAGTCATAGGGTATAGAAGGAAGAGAATGGATATAAGATATGAGAGCTGAAGTGTCATCAAGGGAGGCGCGCGCGCTCTTCTCTATGTAGTAGTCCGGGCTCGCTCCATTGCGGTCCATGTTGCACTTCTAACAAGGGTTATTAGCATTCATATCGTGAAACTTGAGGCAAGGAATACCCCGATAAACGCCCGTTGCCCTGAAGAGTTAGGAATTAATAAGGTTATGGTAATCGAGTTCTGATGTAGAAGACTTACCTAGTTTATGCGCGGTATCTGCGAGAATCTTGGTGGCTTCGAGATGGAGTGTGGCATAATAGCAGGATGTTGTCGTCTAGAAGCCGGACGTTAATGAGATGCACGAAAAGAATGAATGCTGACGCACGCCGCAATCGAGTGATCTACGGATAACATCACGATATCCCTCCCGCGCAAACTCTACATCCGCAAACTGGGCCTCCTTGGGGAACGTGATGTTGTTCAGCCAATCCAGAAGCTCATACTGGCCACCACTGTAATCATTGTCAGCACTTCTAAGGAGTGGTACATATGAGGCAAGACTAACGTTCCAAGATTTGGGAACTGCGCCGCATGCTTCGAGGTAGGACTTCCTTTAGTGACGATCGTGATTGTGCTCAGTAAGATTCGCGCACCGTGTGGGTGTCTATAAAACCTGGAATGAGGAATTCCCCCTTCTGCAGAGTTACTACTTCGGCAGTCGAATGGCCCTTTTGACCCAGCACCTCTGTTAACCTGTCTTCTTCTATGTGTTCAAATAGCCACTCGATGTCACCCGTTGGGCCGACGGCAAGTAAACACCTAGGCATTGCCTTCCAGGTTGAGACATCGACTGGCGTAACAACAGCGCCGTACAAGATAGAAACAGAACAAGACATAGAGATCGACGAGGAAGATGCGGTTAACGACGTACAGCCGATAAGAGAGAGAGCAACTAAGCAAGCATTCTTCTACGTCGGTCTACCCGGACCATAGACTTCAATTGCCATCATTGGTCGGCTTCACTTACATAATGTGAGTGGGAGATAACGGCTCCTTGGTGTTGGCTCAGTCGTATTTTGCAAGCCCTCACATCCTCCTGCGGTCCCGAGGTCACTCTTCCAGATCCAGTGCGAGGGTTGAGAATATAAGAGCGGGCTTTCCAAATCAAGGTACCCAAGGAGAAGCTGATTTCTCTTCTTTGTGCCTGTCAGTGCCCCCGTTTGGCCTCCGGCGATCCGTCTCCAGCGTTCAACTTGTACATCATCGGACTATTAACCCCGCAGCTATTTGTCACCGATATCACAAGAATCCTCATGGCACGGATACTGGAAGCCTTCATCCAATTCTGGACTGCAAGAGCACAGGCGGCAATGAACTCGGTCGTCCACAACGCTAGAATTTGTGGAAACAACTGGATTGATAAGACCAGAGAATCCTTGGCCAGACTATTCTCGATGAGCGCAATATCCCAATCCCGACAGGTACTAACCTTAAGACTACATTGAGTCTTAGACGATATTCTGAGAATAGCTCCATCGTCACACAGCTTGTGCCCCATGATCACGCTGCGTCCAATCCCTTCGTCTCCAACACCTCATCCTTGCGCAACACGCACCACGCGGTTCAACCCCCCCATTCCCTTATTCATGGACTGTTGGTTCCTCAAAATTCTCGCGCCAATCGGAAAAGAATTCGCATCATCTTCACCTGCAGGAAGTCCCAACTGTGTGAAGAAATCGAAACGGAAGAACGGAAGTAAAGAAGCAGGAATGTATCTATTTCCCATAACCATCAGCATCGTCAAGTTGTTATGTTTGTTATACTCCGAGGACAACCTGTGGTCTCCGAAGACATCGCTAAGCCCACTAGAAGTCGACGTTGCGTTATGGCTCAACATTCACTCCTGCTGCTAGTGTGGTGCGATACTTATACGACATGGCGGACTTCCAAGCAAGAACTTAGGTGCCTGAAGCCACACACGAGTTCAATGCAAACTTCTGGCACAAATATTCGCTCCTGGGCTTTCCAACGCAACGAGCAAGATCAGAACAGGGAATGGACCAGAATCTCGGTCTTTTATGTGTATAAGCACTTCTCTCACCCTGTCGTTTACATTTTATGGTCACTGGGGTGAATAATCCATGCAATCCATGCAATCAGTACACACGACGATGTAATGAATTACGTCCACTGAGACACACGTGTTTGATGGTAGTGATCGTTATGTGGAACTCGGCCATACTTACACCCTCGAATTTGTCGTTGGAGAACCTTCCGATGAGACTAGCGCTTACATTTGACAGACCTTCGTTATTCTACTTCTTTCCTTCCTTTCAAAGGAAATCAAGTATTTAACATCGACAGCCGCAAAGTTCCGGGCGACACACTGGAACTAGCCATCCCATGTTTAGCTCTTTCGAGTGGGACCCAGGTCGGCCGAAGAGTCCTAACATATGAAGTTGAAGATGAGGTTATCCGGGAAACCATCATTCCATTCCAAGAAGAGGGCGCTGTTTTCAATATAAAAACAATGTTCAGATCCCAAGAAAGAGGGATGCACCTGGCAATTGTTGCTTGACAGTCGTGACAGATGCTCTACTCCAATCCATCTATCGGTAATGCGCAAGCACTCTCCGAAAATAGTGCGCCAACAGCGCGCTGTGATATATAGCTTATATAGTCCAAGAGAGTTTCGGATTAGAAGGGAACTTGCAGTCCGCAGCCCACAGAGCTCAGTTCCGACCGCAGCGTGCCGATAGATTTTACATAGTTGCAATGCCGACCTGACCCCGGACTTCTCGAAGCCACGATCCTCAGTAACTTGATGATTGATGACAAAAAGTCGCGAGTTCAGACGTTCACAAATTGCACATGGTGGCTAGTTGACATGAGAGGATGGATGCACATTGGTATCGGTGTATTTCTTATTATATCCCCTTCTAGAACTATTCAACCAGTGCTAAAAGTACGAATTCGTTTCCAGCCGCAAAAACATGAAGAGGGAGAAGGGGAGAAGATCAACGCCTGATCGAAGGCTTACAATGGGCCCTCTTTCATGTGAGTTTCGGCTGCCAGAATTATTCATGGGATCTCTGTGACTGATTGCACATTAGATCTACTCCTTAACACCTCTTATAAAGGACATGACGTTCACAATGTGAGTTGGGGAAGGTGAAGTAGGGCCGTCTTGTCATCAATGGCATGATGCTGTTGTGGAGCCGGCACGAAGTCAGTGGTCAAAAGACCCAGAGACTGCCGCCTCGATATGTTTGACTCTTGATGGATGACGAGAGGTGGGATGATGGAGGAGGTGTTAGACCGTCTTAACAGTCAAAATAAGCCGAGCCGAGAAACTGTGAATTCCCACCTAAGCCAGCTTGGCAGAACGGTTGAGCCCCTTGACCGGAATCCCAGTGGTTGGCGAAGGTATTGGTAGTCAAGAAAGGTAGCTAACTTCCCTCGTATAAGTAGAAAGAGACTTTGAAAACATCCATGGCATCTAGGGATTGGTGAAATAAAATCGTGTGCTAACTTGCATCCTTTATCTTCCACTGGGTCAGTGGGAACACGCGGAACCGATATCAATCAGGGCAACTAACATGACATGCTTCAAGCTACTGTCCAATGATGAGTAAACTGTTGAGAAGCGGAGCTTAATAGACTGGTTATGATCGCCTGAAGAGTATGAACGACTGTAGGTTAATGGGCGCTTGGCATGGCTAGACGCGTTAATTGGCATGGTCTCGACGCGTTTCTACGCGTTTTTATGAGTCATATGGAAGCTACTAGTGTTGGCGTGCTAAGAAACGCGTCCATGTGGCAAATAAAATATAGGTAGAAGGCGTGAATCCTCGTCAGGCATAACCACCTAAAAATCAAATGGAGTGATCCGTGATTTCCTCATGAAATTTTCAAATCGGAAGCACATTATTCGGTATGTTAGCGGACGTCAAACCGTAACAAAAAGAAAGAGAACTCGAATGGAAGATAATGCGTGCCTCACAACATCATAGGGAAGGATGAAAGTGGAATAGATCCGGGGAACTAGCGAGGAGTTGTGGCTGTTGTGGGCCATGGGTGGGGCCGTGTCATTGGTCTTGCCAGACTCCCGCAATCGGAAACCAGGGTCACTAATCACATTGGCGGGTGAACTGTGATCGTGGCAAGATAGGGATGCATTGAGATTAACAGCCTTACCAGGGGTCCAGAAATCGAGAGCTCAAGACGGTACTGTCGCCATGTCCCAGCGAGGACTACGCAGGATGCGAAAGGGAGTACTTGATATCGGGAATGAATCGAAGCTTGTCAACCAGGTGACACAAAGCGACCTTGTGCAGAGTTGGCAACTGAAAATGGAATGATCCTGTGAACGCTGACAGGGAAATAGACATGACGACCTTGTAGCTGGTCGTGGCCAGAAAACAATACATGGTTTGTCAGTACCTAACGAGTGTCTAATGTCTATCGCAAGTCGCGAAGGCACGGGTTGTTGCCACGATGGAAGATTGGACAGGGATGATGGAGGATCTGGTGGCGAGAGTGACGGGAACAGGATGTCGAGTGTGACGTTTTGCGAGAAATATATAAAGAAAATTGGCAGATTCTCATCTCTCTGGTGTCCACCCTCCAAACGCTCAAGGCACTGCGTCAGGCAGCTGTTCTCGCAGTCTCCTCCACCTCCCTCCTGTCGTCCCCCATGCCGTCCCTACGTCGGACAGCCTCCTCTCCTGCCGTACGCTCCTCCCCCTACTCCTACTCCAGTTCACTCTCCTCCACTGCTGTCCGTGCCCGCAACAACAGGCGCTCTTCAGCCTCAGAGACATCTGGAAGACGTGTTCTCGCTGACATCGATTGGTGGAGGGTCACCGAGGGGCAGTGCGATCTTAATGCCGACGACACCGACGATGCCCCCTTTGAGGGCAACCGGGAACTTATCGGGAGTATTCCTGCCGGCAACGATGTAGGTGTTGAACACCCATCGAGCCTTTCGCCTTCGCCTTGGGTCCCACACGCCGTAGAAGATATCCCTGAGGTACCACCAATAGAATCTACTTCATAATCTGCACTCACACTTACACTCCTCTTACCTAATGCAGAATCTTCCCATTCTGCCCACCGCGCAATTTGCAGCTCTTTCAATCTCTCCGAGCACCCCCACTCGCCACGGACGCGATTCTTCGTCATCTTCTGTTGAATCTAGTCCGGAGTTCGCGGAGAACCAGCTCGAAGACGCCCCTTCAGAGTTGGACATGGGCTTTCTTGACTCTCCCTTACCTCCCCTATCCCGCTTCAGACGTGTTCCTCGCCACACGTTGGCCCCTTCCCTCGTTCGTTCCTTCACCTTTGCGGATACGCACTCCCTGCGCGTTGATGCACCCAGTCACTATGCTGACTTCGCCATCTCACCTCTTTCTTCTTCACCTGACTTCTTGAACTGAAGCTCGCCAATGTCCAAAAACCAAACACCATCGCCCAACTGCGCAACCCCTTTGCCCTTGGACCTTGAGTCCCATGGTTCCCACACAAACGTATCTACCATCCCACATTTGCAAAAGCACCTTGAACACAAAGGTTTTCATATTCCGCATCTCTTCACATTTTCCTTCATCTTCATACAATCTCTTTGCCATTTCTTTTCATATTCTTGTTTATCATCTCATTTGCATCATCGCCACGATTTTATGTTCACGACCTGTTTATATTGCTTGAACTTTGTCTGTTCTCAGTTATGGTTAGTTGTGGTTGTTCTCCATCTTAAATGCGTTCAGATGGAGACGCGACAGTACGGTAGCGACGATCCGCGATGACAGCGTTATTCTTTATCTTTCTTACTCCACGCGTTTGCGTATATTCAATTAACTGAAAACTTTCATCGTCCCGTGTCTTTAGCTTTCCATCATTCTTCCTCGTTCCATTTGTCCCCTCATCTGTAACGATTAGATATGCATTCCATTTCCCCTCGTACTCACTTGCTCCCTTTTGTTATCCGTCGCTCTCGAAATATCTGCCTGTCAATGTTAACGAAACCTGTCACGATTTCTCATATTCTCTCCATATCCGAATGGAAGAAGACCCCCGTTTCCTGTTAGTCTCATCTAAAGCAGACGAGGTTCAGCTACATGCATTCTGCAGCGAACTACCCTTTGTATCAAGAGTCCTGCTGGACAGGCTTCGTGATCCTCCCTCGATCCGCACACCCGGAACTCTTGGCAACCTATCCAATATCTGGTGTATACGTGAGCATTCCTCAGCAGCACGCTAGGAGAGCCATCACAATGCTAAGAATGCCGTCCATTCCATAACATCAGCTCCGATGGAGATCCGCGCACCCTTGGGCTGCAGTTCCTATGAGCGCCACATTCTTATCACCGACCACCGCAATTAGCTCGGTACAAGACAATTATGGTTGTCATCAAAAGATGCGGTTCCTCAGTAACAGGGTTCTATGTGCCTGGGAGGTAGCTCGGCGAAGGGTGTTGTAGTAGTCAATCGTGGTTGCGAGGTATGAAGGTGCTCCCAGAGATAGTAAACTGTAAGGGGAAGCGAGAAGTCGATTAGATGCGGTTGCTATATCATGAACAGGATGGATATCGATGCGGGGATGTGAACTGTAAGACAAGCATAGAGCCTGCAAGTGGACCAGATCATCGAGATTCAACTGGTGATGGCGGCTGATAATATGTGGATCTAAGGAACGTCTTTTGGGAGACTTGAGTTTCGCGCGAGCTGGCACCCGATCCTTGAATGAAACTCGGCAGAAACTACCTGGGAGACGTTTGAAGAAGCTGGGAACCCAGAGAAGACGTTGAAGGGTTCGACAATCAACGCCAACGTTTCGACGTCGCGTTCCGGCAAAAATAGGTAGTCCGGGACTTCGCTCGAGGGGACTGTAGCGAAGTATGTGGTCTCGCCATGGACTTCGAAGGCGGTGGTAATTCGTCCCCTTTTACCTCATTTCCGTGAGTATAAGCCAGCCACTAATTCCTTCCCTGTTACTCCATTCCCATCTCCTATGTAAAACGTTTGTATGCGCTCTGCAGCCCCTGGAAAGCACGTCAAGGACAAGCACCTTCTGCGCCACGATATCAGCCGCGTCTCTGCCACTGTTGACACCATCTGCGGTGCTTTGGATGACGTTCTCCATGACACTGACGTTTTCAATGGGTTAATCGTCTTGGATTCGAAATCCCGATACACTTCGACAATTCGATTAGCAACTCGTTCATCGCTCTGCTCTGCTTTGGTTCAAAGGCACGGATATACACGCGTTTGAGAACAACGGTGCAGAGAAACCTACACCTTTCCTATTCCGCACCAGGCACACAACAGAACAGGGGTTTCGCGTGAAGAGCACGGCCCAGTTGGGTCATTTCTGAGGGGCGGAAAACGGAGCACGACTACGAGTCATCCCAAGATGGCTTTCATTTCGATCTTCCGCGAGAAGAAAGCATAGGAGAGTTGTACATGTTGTGGCCTGTCCCAGGAGCAAGGCATGTGACATACGTATAGATGAGGCCATCGTTGTCGTGTCGAAGGGACGGGATAACATTATTGACATGGTATGAGAATAAGATCCATCTCATCACAATGCTGGACGAACAGTGAGCCGCATCCTTGACGGTGCGGGGGATACGGCAAACCGGAAATGCCGACGTTCAGTCGCATGTGGATAGTCTACCATCGTTTTAGATATGGTTTGTGGAACCAAACAATTTGCCAGTGAACGCTACGAACCAGGTCCGTGATGGTGATAAGGATAGAGGAGATTTACCCCATAGTGTTCGTCCAGGGCCTGGGCATGACATGTGGCTCATGCAGTCAAAGGCTGGATACCCCAAGGTCTTCCGCACGGACGCTTAGCTTGGTCAGGTGGGACATCACCTAGGGGAACAGATGAACCACGCCGGTGCTGCCTCGAAAGATGTCAGATTAGCTTCTGTAGTACTTGGCCGCAAAACGAAATCCACATCAGTAGTGGGCTCACCCTCCACGAGTGTCTAGAGGCGGTTCCAAGGAAGACTTGCTCGGGTGGTTCCAATCTGGCGAGACCCACCAAAACTGACAGACTGACGTTCTGGAAACAGTGGTCCCAAGGAAGATCTGGAATGGCAGGCAGGGAAGAGGACTGAACGGGCTGCTTAATCTTGCATAGAAGCTACACTTGAGGATGCAGACACACACTCCCACGTAAGGGCCTGCACGTTGGGAATTACACACGGCAAAATCCACGGAGTGGAAGGCGATGATTGTGACAAGAACACAATGGGCAAAAGAAACAAGTATGCTTTGTCGATGCACTCAGCCCTCGGCCCCGGCCTGGTGACGATAATGGGTGTAATAATTGTCATAGTGCGACGCCGAGATAGCATGCAACTCACGTTCTCCCTGATCTGCGCCTGTAGAGAAGTGGTTTCCCGTTAGCAAACCTTCAAGATACATTTGTAAATCGAATCACCTCCTGTTTGGGCAGGAAATCACTCTTGAAGAGTTTCTGGATCTCCTTGGGCGTCTTGCCCTGCATCATCTTAGCCACCGTCCTGCAACAAACATCTCTGTCACGGACAATTAGTGTCAGGCGGTCAAGAAAATCCCTGGAAAACGTACAGGAGAGATCCGATATCGAGATAGTTCGCAGCGTCGATAATCTCGAAGAGCACCTCCTGATTGGCGGTGACAAACTGTTGATCCCACTCGCCAATATCAATGGTGCCCGAGTGTGCCTGATTTTGGGTGGACTCAAATTCTGCAGAAGGGAGGGGTTCACCGCGGTGGTGTTCACAGTATTCAAGAACCTGAGTGACAGGCGTCGAGGATCAAAGCTGGCAATACAGCGATGATAACTTGCCTTCTCGAGCACAGTGGATGATACATTGGGAAGTGGGATAGGTTGGACAGGTTCATCAACATCTACATGGGAGAGTGTAAGGGAACGAGAATGAGACTATGCTAAAAGTGTGGGTTGAGGCACCCTTAAGGAAGCTCCCAATGAAGGCACTGCGCTCAGCAACTTCTTTGTCAACGTGGAATTTTTGGTTGTCAGAAGAGACAAGGAGGACCATTGTCGGGTTGAGTGAGCCTGGTGTGGACGTTTGGAAGGGGTGTCAAGTGAGAGATTGGGATGTGAGGGTAATGAGTCATTGGAGGCGGACCAAGATGAAGGCCCCGTGAAGGTGCTATGGGTTTCAAACAGATGATAACTGAATTGTAAGTCAAGTACAATTCTCACACATTCAAATCCTGCGTCAGCAAGACATTTTCATTCAAATTCGCCTATGAGTGTTATGCATGGGTTTAACATTGGTCACCTGGCTATCCTGTTCCAGGATGAGGAACTTTGTCACACAGTATAGGATATGACAGCATAATGGTGACTGCAAAAAGCATAAATAATGAGACCTAGTTCTTTCATGTGCACCGTCCCATTGTACACCTCTGCAAATTCTTCTAAGACCCTTTTTAAATTGTGTTCTGATTTTCTTTCAGTTTCTACAGCCGTGATCCACTACTGCACCTCCTGTAGGCTTTGCTCAGACCTAATTAGGTATCAGATGTTTATGACTAAGGTTGCAGGACTGTGTCTAGACCAGCCCAAGAGGATTCGGAAATTCTTTGAGATTGTGATCAACTTTATATGTAGAGGGGTGGGTTGATTTATATTACTCCCCAAAAGTAGCCCTGTACAGACACACAGATCAAGGAGAACATAAGGTACCTACTACAACCTCTCATTGTCATTGTTTGGTCCCTGTAACACTCCTCATCTCAATCAGAAACGGGTCGAGCCTAGGTCTCACCCTACTCCTGTTTCATTTACTTGTATCTGTTTCTCATATAGCACATCTGAGTATGAAAGAAATACCATATCAAGATATCCATTAAATACATGCATAGAAAACATCAATCTGAGACATCAGATCAAATGCATATAGGAAGGCCCTGAAAGCAAAGCTTGTTTCATACAAGCCCAACTCCACCATGCCACCGAAGTGCTAGTGGAAGCTGCGAGCGCTATCTTGAACACCCTAACCCTTCTTGTTCGGATTACCTCGGTTCCAGACTTTTCTCTTTCCGTTTGGCTTTTGATCTACCTGACCAAGAGGTGTGGTTTGCGGATATATAGGGTTTTGGTGTCCCTAGGGGATTTAGTCAGTCCGACAAACGGGTGCGGTAGTAATCCATGGAGGTAGTGGGGCACGGAGATGTTCCAAGGTAAGAACGCGATTAGATGTAGTTATTAGGACGTGGATTGGATATTAACGCGGGGGCTGTAACCCATTAGTTAGGTGGACGGGAAATCAAAGACAACTCTAGAGCCTGCGAGTGCGAGATCATCAAGATTCAGATAGCGACGATGACGGGTAACATGTTAAGGAACACATCAGACTTGAGTTTCGAGCGAGTCGGCACCGATTCCCTGGATGAGGCTGCGGCGGAAGCTACCGGAAGATGTTGAAGAAGCGGGGCACCCCGAGAAATGGTTCGACAATCGACGTCAACGGTGCATCCCGGCAAAAACAGGCGGCCCAGAAACTTTGCTCCAAATCGACGCCGCGAGGGGGCCATAACGAAGTTCTGAGGGTGGCATAGCGGCTGTACGTGGCTTCGCCATGGATGGCGCAGGTGGTGCCATCGACCTTGAAGGCGGAGGCATTTGTGATTGCTGTTGCGGTGCAGAGGGTGGTTGTCCTTGACGTGCCTTCCAGGCGTTACGGATCGCGTCCGAACGTTTTATAAGCTGGATAATGGAGTAGGAGATAAGGAATTAGTTGTGTAAAAATGAGATAAAGAGGAGGCGGATCACGTACTGCCTCTTTCTCAACACCTTCCGCGATGCTTTGAATGATGTTCTCCACGACACTGATGTGATTTCCATTGGGCTTATCGTCTCGAAATCGCATCATACGCCAGCCAGGGATGTCAGGATCCCAATGCACTTCGACAATTCGATCATCAACTTGTTCGCCACTTTGTTTTAGCCTTGGCTCAAAAGCATGAATAAACACGTGTGAGGATAGTAGAGGAAAACACGTACCTTTCCCATTCGTCATCATCAACATGCATCTCATCATATTGTTCATACTTTGCCTGACCTCGCTCACTCCCACACCAGGCATGTAACAGAAACAGGGGCTTTGCATGGAAGTCCGGCTGGTTTGGGTCGTTTCTGAGAGGCGGAAAACGGAGCACGAGCTTGAAATCTATCGAATTCTCCGAAGGGGGCTTCCATTTCAATCTTCCGCACGGATTGAGCCATGAGAAGAAAGCATGAGAAAAGTGTTCATACATGTTGTTGTCTGTCCCAGGAGTGTAAGGCGTGTTGACGCAAGTATAAATGAGCCCATCGTTGCCGTGTTGGAGCGACGGGATGCCATCAAAAACGGCTTTGACGTGGTATGAGAGTAGGATCTGCTTCACTGCGATGCTGGATGACCGTTGAGTTGCACCCTTTACTGGTGTACGGGAGGAATCGTACCTGAAAGGCTGATGCTCAGCCATATGCGGATGGTCCACCATCATTTTCGAATATGGCTTGTAGAACCAAGCATTCAGACGCTATTCGATTTGGCTTGGTGATCGAGACACTGACACGGATAGAGGAGACATACCCCATAGCGTTTGTCAAGAGGCCTGGACATAACATTCTGGTTGTCTGCGACCAAGCAGTCAAACGCTAGATACCTCAGGGTTTGCTACGCGGGGGGGGTCAGCTTTAGCCAGGCAGCCGGCAGTGACCAAAGAGACAAGTTAACGAACCTGCTTGGTGATGGGATCTACATCAATAACCAGCTCGCCATCCACGAGCGTGTCCAAAAGCGGGTTCACAGGGTTTTCGTGGTGAGGGAAGTAAAGCCCACTAAGTTGACGGTAGGTATTATGGCGGTCAATCTGCGAGAAAGAGCGGTTATTCGTGGACACGAGAGTAGTACGAAGACTTACAATGAAAGTCGTCTGCTCACCAGTGGCAGCATCTGTCAAAACTAGCAAAAGCACTCGAACACCGTCCGACTTTTCGCATACCCAGAAACTAGGTGAAAGACCGTCAACCGGAAGCCTGCAGGATTGTAAAGGAAAACTTGCTCCTGTGTTTCCAGCCTGGCGAGATCCTTCACACCGAAACTAACAGGCTGACTTCCTGGAAATCTACGAGCAGCCGAATATAGGACAATTTAAACATGTACCACGTAGCTGTAAACTCACCGATCGTGATCAAGCTGGCACAACCTGGCAACATGGTTTTTGAGCCAACGTTCCTGCTCGGAATTACGTGGAACGGGGTCCCCAGGAAGATCGGGGATGGGCATAGGACAAAAGACAGTTTGTGGCACAGGTGAACAGCTCCAGCACTTTAAAGGGCTGCTTTAATGTGGCTTACATAAGGTACTGCGCTTAGCGGTGGAGACGCGTACTCTCAACGAGGGCCCGTGCGGTATACCGTAGGACGTCGAAAATCGTACAGACAATGCAAATTCAGTGCAAGGTGGTGACTATGACAATGATACAACGACGAGTAAATGAAATGAAAGTACGATAAGTGTGGGAGCTCAGCGATCCTCAGCCCATTCCTGATTACGATAATGAGTGTCACAATGGCAATGAAGGATCGTAGGCAACTCACATTCTCCTTCTTGATCTGCGCCTGTACAGAGTTGGTTGTTGCGTTAGCAAACCTTCAAGATAGATTTATAAATCAACTCACCTCCTCTTCGGGCGTGAAATCGTTCACGATGTTGAAGAGCTTCCGGATCTCCTCGGGCGTCTTACCCTTGATCATGTTAGCCACAGTCTTGCAACCCACATCTCTGTGATAGTGATTTAATACCAGAAAGGGGTAAGTGAGTCCAAACAAACTTACAGGAGAGACTTGATATCGAGGTAGTTTGCAGCAAGGATAATCTCGAAGAGCATCTCCTGATCGACGGTGATGAACTTTTGATCCCACTCGCTGATGTCAGTTGTACGTTTGCGCGTCTCATCCTGGTTAGACTCGGATTCTGCAGAAGGGAGGGGCTCGCCACGGTGGTGCTCGCAATACTCAAGAACCTAAGTGACAGGCATTAATGATCGAAATTGATAATGGGAGAATCACAACTCACCTTCTTGAGCACGCTGGAGGATACATTGGGGAGTGGGATAGGTTGATCAGATTCACCAACATCTGCACAAAAAGGAGTAAAGAAACGTGAATGAGACCAGTGTAATGCTGGAAACGCGGGTCGAGATATACCTTCAAGCATATTCTTAATGAGGACGCTGCGCTCAACGACCTCCTTGTCGGCGTGGAATTGCTCGTTGTCGGAAGTGACTAGGAGAACCATTTCAAGTTATAGTGATGGAGGGAGAGTTTGAAAAAGCTGTTATGCGGGAGGTGGTGATGGAAGAGTAATGAGTGGGGAGGCCATATTTGACTGAACAGCACCTGTGGTCGGTGATTGCCGATGCTGGGCCCGTGCCACTTGGAACAATACACACAGACCGTTGACTTGGGCAGTGTACTGCGCAACCACCCTCGACATGTCTTTCCTGACTCGTTGTGTAGATGCTGCTCGATCCCCATTTACTCTCCTAGGTTTGCCAAATATTTGACTCATTTTCAACTTCTCTAACGACAGCCCGCAGGCTCGATCAGAACCGCCACAAAACGTGCAGGAGGCACGGTGCACAACCATGGAGGCTCTCCGGGTAAGCGCCTAGGCATCAAAAAATTCTCAGGTATGTCGCATTGTTCTTGTTTCATTCACAATTACTTATGTCCTTTGTTAGACCAACATGTAATCCCTGGCAACATTATTGTCCGCCAGCGTGGTACTCTATTCCATCCCGGACAACACGTACGTACCCTTGGACTATGCATTACTCTTCCACTGACACAATTGCACTCAGGTTAAGATGGGACGCGACCACACAATATACGCCACAGCCCCCGGCTTTGTTCGCTTCTACAAGGAAAAATGGATGCGCGGGACGCGTCGGTTCGTGGGTGTCGTGCTGGAGCGTGGAGAGGTTCTTCCCCGTGACGAAACCGGACGCGGACGCAGTCGTTACTTCGGTCTCGTCAACCTCAATGAAAACCTTCGACAGCCCGTGACCGCACAGGTAAACTAAACTCATTGTGCGTAAGCATCTTAGAGGGATACTCCAGACATCCAGAAGTGTAGACTAAATAATAATTAATTTTCATCGGTCACTAACTTCCTCGGCGTATGATCGTTCCACACTGTGGGTTAAAAATAGGAACCCTAGCTACCCACAGAGACTTTATCCCCACCCCTCCTCTCACTGCGAAGCATGGCAGACTCGAAACCCCTCCTGACCATAAGGCCGCTAAAACTTTCAGGTATATCTGCTTTCTTCGCTTGAAAAGCCTTTCGCCTGCTCATTTGACCAGAGATTCCGTCCGAGGAGTCAATTATCGCAGCCGGTCGTGAACTCATCGAGTCGACCGAGTCATGGAAGACGGGCAAAACATATTTCACGGTTGTCAAGACTTTGTCTCGTCCGGCAAGCCCTCCCGATATCAGCAACTGGTATTGTCGCGTTAGTGAGCATCCATCTGAACAAATTACGTTCGACCAGCTTTGGGACAAACTGGCTAAGGACAAGGCTGTGAATGAGAAAGAGTGCGTCGATCAGATATTACTCTCACCGCCATATACATTGAGTGTTCATTTCTTACAGATTTGTACCAGTCTTGAAAAAGGTCACAAAAGTAAAGGAACTTTCTCCCACTGCGCAGATTTGGACCCTACTCTACAAGTTCCCCTTCCCTGTATCCAACCGTGTGTTCACCGTTCTCCAAGTGGTACACAGGGAGGATACAAACCCGCCGTCGGGGTGGGTCCCTTTCATTTCAGCAAGATCTCGTAATAATGAACCAATCACAGACTTATCGTCTCCATTCCCATTGATCTCTCCGGAGACAAGGAGCTCCAGAAACTCGAAGAAAGGGGTGTCAGGGCCTATTATGTCAGTGTAGAACGGATAAAGCAACTTGAGGTTGGGCGCGTGGAATGGCGCATGGCAACTTCAAGCGATACCGGTGGACTTATCCCGAAGGTTATTACCGAACTTCAGATGCCAAAGGTCATATCAGAGGTAAACACCCAAGCAACACCTCAACCTCACGCTAACCATGGAGAATGCAATCTGTCAGGACGTGCCTCATTTCTTCCACTGGTTCGAAAAGCTGCCGAAGTCGACGTGATCCCCAAGGTGGACTTGGACTGAGTCTGCGGGGTGGTGTTCCACAGTCTTCTTATCCATGGTAGACGTTCTGTGTCATATGCTGTATTAAACTCTTCGATCTCCGACTCTATACACAACGAATGATCCGATTGCGGCCAATGAATCATCTAGGCAAGTTCCAGATATCGCTCAACTGATCACAGTAAGCCACGAAGTGAAGGATCCCGAACTTAAGCCACTAACCTTCCCAGTTCGTGACTGCTGCGTTCCAAACCTTCACCTCATGCAACCTCGTCCCTCCAAAGTGCTCCACAAATTCATTGCCGAATACATCAGGCTCCCGCGCGATGCTATCAGGACGCATCATCCGCAATGTGGCCTCCTCCAGGGTTCTGGGCAGCATCTTAATCTACGAACACCACAAAGTATCAACCACAACCCACTCTAGAACCAACGATAGAATCGACGCACCTTGTTTTGAAGCTTATCCGAGGGTGATAGACGGCTGATCGGAGGATCTTTCAGCTCGATTCCTTTCTTTATACCCCTAATCCCTAACAAGAATGTGGCACCCAAAGCGTAGTAGGGATTCATATCTGCGCCGGGAACGCGGATTTCAAACCGCGTGGCCTCGGGTGCTACGGATGGTGGAGAGATAATCCTTATCGATGCTTGGCGTGAGTCGTACCCATAGGTAACAGCATTGGGTGCCCAGAAAGCCTCCCCACCCACGAGGCGTTTATACCCGTTAATTGTAGGAACCAACTGCCAAACATCTGCATTAGCTGGGTGTCTTTTTGGGCAACTCGGTTCTTTACCATTGGCATAACTGCCCTTAGATCTCAGTAACGTGTTTCAGCAGTCAATGGTCACGCTCACCGTCGGGAAGACCCTCTAGGACTCCAGCAAGAAATAGTTCTGCTTCACGGCTGATAAATTTGGTATCTTCATTCGCAGCATCCACTCTTCCGTGTTCCAAATCCTCTTTGGGTATGGCAAAGATATTTCTCCCAGACTTGTCGCGCAAGGAAACGTGGGTATGCCTGCATGCTCAGTCAGAAGATAGGCGCAATCAAGAACCCGATGAAACCACTCACCCGCTGCACCCTGGGAGCTGGAGTAGCCGTAAATGAAACCGCGCAGCACGAAATTACTTGGCACGTACATCCCCCCATGGCTTGGCCATGAAACTAGGCATTATGTCGTACTTCATGCCAATACTCTTCGCAAGATACTTGAATAGAATCGCATTATCAGCCATCCTTAAAGCGTTAGTGTACGCCAGGGCAGTCTCATAGACCCCGGGCCCTGTTTCAGTGTCTGGGAGATTGTCGATCAGGAGGCGATAATCCCGTCCAGTTTCACGTTGATGTTAACGTACGATGTCCCTCAACATTCACTTCAAAGTCTAAGGCCTTGTCCATGATATCTCGGAAATAGTCATTATTAAGCTGAGTCCTAAGCATCGAATAGCCGTGCACTGATCTACCTTTAGACACTGATCACTGAACAATATCGATTGGGACTCACTGCCAGGTGTAAGGGGGTTGAGTTTAACAAAACCCTTCTCGGCAGCAGAATGAGGTGTCTCTATGTAGCCCTCAGGAGTCGAAATCCGAACTGATGCGACTGTAGCGCACCTTTAAAGTTGAAGTACTAGGGGGATCGTGTCAGCGCTATGATTGTGGGGGACCAACGAGCCTTTCGCTCACCTCGTATTCAACGCCAGCATACGGGACACATCCCAACTCCTGAACAGCACGTTTCTCAGCGCGAGCCACAACACCTCGAGGATCAACAGCCAGAGCCTCCTTCGAATCCGGATCCCTGAATGTCAACAGGAAGAACGGGACGTTGTTTTCCCAGGGAATGCGCCTAAAGGTGGTCAGGTCTATCCAGGCGAGTAGATCGCGGTAGCCGTTGCGTTTGTTGGATATCAGGAGCTCTTGAGAATACACCTGATCATGCATGTCCCAGCCGCTGCAAATGGCCAGATTGAGTTACAAGAGCAATTGGTAGTGAGGCCAGATGAAGCTCACAATACGACACTGCAAAAGCCAAAGCCATCGGTCTTGGCTACACTGAGAAACTTCTCCTTGGACTAGCAGATTTCTTGACATCAGATGTGAGGTAAGGCGCTAGAAGGAGCAGACTGTACTGACAAGCAACTTTCCGCGCAGGACACCATCAACTAGGAGAGCACGGGGGGATTATCATCCAAGCAAGTCGTAATCTGAAGATAATGCACATACCGTCAATTCCTGTGATGTGTAACACTTTAGCCTACCAGTAACGTGAAGCAATTTCTGGCGACGGACCTGCCACCTTGACTTTCGTATCGTTTTCTAACAGGTTTATCAGTTGTTGGTGTGTCTTCGGAGAGCCAAGCGTTGAGGCCATGGCGGCTGAAGGATGTTGGGATAAGGACAAAGAATTCCCTCATGCTCCGGGTATATAGGCCGGTAGGAGCTTAGATTATGACGTCTGGGGAAAGCTGTGATATGCCCATCTAGGAGTATTGCAAGGGTCCAACTGATTCCATCAAATGATATCATCGCTTCAACAGTGCGAGTGAAATCTAACAAAACCTTGGACGTAGAGTCAAATGTGTGGAATATTCAATGTCCTCGTACGCTATTCTTCAAGCCATGGACGGAACAATGCAACTAACAAATGCGGGATGAGAAGGTAGATCATTAAATACAGTGGGCACAAGAATACTGGGGTCCGTTATCACTACATTTAGCGTTGAACTCACCAGAGTTGCTCTATGGAATAGATAGAACTATATCTTATACATTACCTGGAAAGATGCTACCAGTCACTATCGTCGTCGTGTCCTTCAGATCGTTTGAGAATCCTATTCAAGCTTGCTTGGAAATCTCCATCATCAGAATCGGGGTGATTTGTATCAAGGGGGTAGTCCTCCCGCGAAAAAAAGTTTGGCTGGATGATATGGTGACTACGAACGAAACTAAGCAATGCCTCGGAAAAGACTCGAGCCAACCAACAAACTCACTTGCGTAGTAGCTCCTCCACACCCCCCTCTCCCGCTACCCAGTCAACACGGACCCAATTGTGCACTAGCTCTCCATCGCGGTAAACCAATAGTGTGGGTAGCATCTCGAGGTCTATATCGTCGTCATCAACCCCCGAGCCATCCTGTTGGTCGTCATCTCCATCTTGCCCATCGCTGAAGAAGTCGTCGTCGTCTTCCCTGTGCGTCCGAAGCTGACGTTGTACCGGCCGAGGTTTTGACCGAGGCTGCTTGAGCAATGCGAACTCCAGAGCAGTCGCCCTTGCGCGAAGAAATTTCGTCGTTGGATTATCTTTAGCAAGTTGTGCGAGTAAGTCATCAAGAGCATAGCATCGATCCAAAGACTGTTCCAAAGGTGAGCAAGGTTGCAACAAACAAAAAGAGGACATACGGGATCATATATATGCACCACGACCCACACTCCTCTCCCCTCCTGCTCGACGGCTTTCACAAACTGTTTCACTCCTACCTCGCGCAGGTACCCAAACCGTGCCCTTGGTGCACCAAACACATCGCGTTTCGACACCTCTCTCTCTAACTCCTTGAGGATAAGGTCATCAAAGCGATCATCTCCTCTCGCAGCCTTCTCCCTCTCCTCCTCCAAATACGTCTTCCCGCCAAGGTTCCCCGCCTCCATCCTCATCCTCAAACTCTCCATCCCCTTCGCCTTCTTTTCCCGTTCCAACTCAGCCGCCTCGTCGTGATCCCGAATCACACCCTTGACACCCGTCCGGCCAGGCCCCATACCTATCGACTCTTGCTGTGCATTAGCATCTTCATGAGCCTTGTGCGCGTACTTCCGCGCCGTATCCGAATCATAGCCCATATTTTTGTATTTTTGTTCCTCCGGACTTAGCTCCAGTTCGTCATCGTGCCACCCAGCATCATCCGACGATTCTGATCGAGCCGGTGACGAGGAGCGTTCTTTACCATTGAATAGTTCGCCAGACAGGACCAGCGCCTCAATATCTGCTTGCTATTTTGGATCAAGTCAGCATCCAGACGAGAGTGGCTGCCAGCAAACACACGAACCATGCTTACGGATGAGAAGACCCAAAAATATGATGCTCCAAGATAATCTCAGAGCTTGTTGGAAGGCTTTGACGTCGATCTCGGTCGAAAGAAGTTCTGGTACGAGGTCTAGTGGAAGATTATGAAGCAAGAGCAGAATATGCAGAAATGAAATGGAAGCTGTTTACGAGAAATCGATGTTTGATGCCTAAGTGCAACCCTGAGCTATCTATAATTGGCCGACAACCTGGGTTTGACAAATGAATTGCCAAGACTGCACACTCTGAGCTTTGTCAATCATGTTTCACCGTTCTTAATCTGAGCTAGGGATCTACGAACAAAGAGAATCCTAGTTTCGAAACTGAACGATGATTAAGTACCATTATACCATAAAGCTGACCTAGGGGTCCATCCAGTCCATCCAGTCCAAAGACAAATAATAAAAGGTGACAGGAAAAATCACGTACAGAAAACAAGCACCAGGCAAGTCCATGCGTTAGGATCCAAGATCCATCACAGAACGTGCAGGGATGAAAACGCCAGAAGCAAACCAAATAGACCACTTCCGACAATCCGTGGGAGAGACACCGTGAAACAGGGTACCGACGATGACGAAGACGATGGGTGGGCATTGGAATCGACAGTCGCAGGCGCCAAGTAAGGGGTATTATCCAAAAACGTCGTCTGCCGGAAGTCATCCGTGTACGTCGTGCCTCCAACGTCAACATGAAGATCCAAAGTTGTCTGGAAACCGGTATCTTCTACGGTTCCAGAATAGAACTCATATCCACCGATGGAGGGTATAGATGTATTCCGTACAAATTCCACTGTGGTGTCCAAGGCGCTTGTGAAGTTGCGGATGGCATTATCATAGGCCGAAGCGTATACTCGAGACGGGTTGCTGCCTTCTCGGACCTAAGGGCGAAGGGTTTAGTATTCAATACAGGATATTGATTTCCTGGCCGCCGACATACCGCAACAGTCAGATTATAGACTTTGGTAAAGGACTCCCCATTCCGGTTGGTATACGTCTTGGTGTAACTCCCGTCGGACCTGAATAATGCTGTACTCATCGTCGGAACGAAAATAACCTGATCTTGGGGTACGACATAGAAGTCGCCTTCATTATTGTAAACCGTCGTACTTGTGCCATTGTGCTCATCGACTTCAAACCAGAACCTCGAAATCGAAGCCGCAGCCTGAATTGGCACAACGAATTTGTAATGTACGAAATAGAGCCCCATACGTTGGGTAATGGGTGAGTTGTTCGGATCATCCTGCACGACGTCGACAGATGGGGCCGATTTTGTACTTCCTTTGCAGTCCGCCGAGTCGCCGTACTTGTCGCACCAGAACATTGTGACTGTCCTATTCATGTTGAGTTTATCGCTTATGGGTTGCGTAAGCTGGATTCATCCGTCAGCACTCATTCCACAACCTGATAGTTGGCATACATACACGGAGATTGGCCTTGAACACCAGTTGGTCACGTTCAATCGTCAACTGCACTCCCCAGACTTTTGCGGGCAGCAGCTTGATTTCTTCCGTCAGAGACACCCCATGAGGGACAGTGTTGAGCATGCGCTCGAGCAGAGTTTGACACTGGTTGTTAAATTGGTCAGGATCTGATAGACTAAAGGAGACTAACGTGAGCTAATCATCCTACATCAAAGGCTGGATAAATGCTTACCCGCGCATTGTTTGGTTACCGTCGCTCGTGAACACGCGGAGATCCGATGCCATGGTGGTGTTTGGTGTCACCACAAGTACATCCTGGGTCGTTCCGTCGAGAAACTCTGTGACACTAAAAAAAGAGTTAACGAGAGCGACAGAGACACTAGAAAACAAACATACATTTTATTGTCGTATTGGGTAGTGGAGTCAAAGTCGACAATGTGCGGTATCGTCGGGTTGTTACTCGCTGAGACAAGCATAGGGAAATCGGCATCACGAACACCACCGATGGTATGGCCACAAGCTGTCAGAGTGATCATTTCTGTAGTCGAGAAACCCTGCTTCCTGAAGCTCTCCTTCAATGTGTCGAGGTCGTGTTGAGGTTCGGGCGTTCCAAAACCACCAGGCGTCCAGGCATCGACTCGACCACCACGGAACGGAATGATTGGCCCTCCACAGGTGGCGACAGAAAATACAGCACCGAGAGCGATGATATCGGCTCCTGTGAGAGTCGTCAGAAGAGGATCGGTTAAGTGAAAGGAATAGGACTGACTGGAAACATATTTGTTGGGAAAAGTTTCGAAGTCGGTGAGGGTTTGGTTGAAACCAAGACCGAAGTTCTAAGATGCTGTTTACGATTTCAGTGGCATACCACGAGGCGAGAACACGTACTTCAGATCTTCCGAGCTCATACACGATAGAGCCATCCAGCCCTCCTGATCCATCATCAACATTGTGGGTAGCCATGTCATGAAAGGCCTGGAGCACACACACGCAAATTAGCATATGCCAAAGCGCAATAAGAGCCAAACTCACGAAACGTAGCCATTCTGCAGCAACAGCTGCTCCCGTCCCTGTCCGCTTGCGACAAGGGTGGACTAGCGAAGCCATATTAGATTCATCCCCTCGCTGACCCTCATATAAGAAGGTCTCTAGAGCATCATACTGCGGTGAGGGCCAACGGTAGGCGAAGGAAAACTGCAGGTGGAGCAACGAGCCGAGCAATAAAGAAGTCTTGAAGGTGCGCATGATGTGTCTGGACGGAAACCAATGTAGATAATTTGACGTATGGGGTAGAGAAGTTATGAAAAATGCATATAAACGAGTGAACGAGGTCGACTGCAGTTAGTGATGTTGGTGAACGAGACGAAAATGGGGATCGGGCTTGGAAGCGCCGTCTCTGCTAGCCTGACATGGCGTGGGAAGAAATTGATTGCCGCCACCAGCCCATCAAGTCAACATAGTTTAGTAAATACAATCCGCTTCATCATTGAACCTCGTTAGCCACTATCCATTGTCGGATGAACGTGCTGCTAAGCTTCGCGTTCTTCAGCCATGCTACGTCTTGATGATCCAAATTCGCGGAGGTTGCAGAAATAACATCAATCACAAACACCTCGAGGGCTGGAAGACCTTTGCTCTCCCTGTGTTTCGCGACTGTATGATGGCCGTTAGCCTTGTCAGCAAGAACAAGAAGAGGGCGCACTTTCTGCTGCCCCACTAAGTGTTTCCTTGCTCACGACGAGCGCCTGGATATTTGGGTCCCATGCAGTTGGGCCGTACACATCGTTGATTGGCACAATGTCATATACGAGACCCGGTTTGAAGAATTCCAGGAATTCCCGCACTCTCTTGCTGCGTTGTGCGAGATCTTCCATCACATGCTTATTCGCTTTGTTCTGTAGCAGCGTATCATCTGCCCGACAAATTCATTAGCAGATCTTCAGTCAGGATGAATGATATACCAGTCATTCCAACGATAAGCTTCTCGCTAGTAATCCAAGCAGCCATTGACAACAATATTTTATGTCCAGCGTGTAGGTGGTCGAAGGTGCCACCAAGCGCAGTGACTGGGTAAATCCTGGGTCGGTTATCGACGGAACGTGGAGTCGAAGCTTCCGACCCGACGCCCAAGTCAGCTACCGGGTCCCGCTCTCCCCCCGGAATATACGAGGACCGTAGGAGGCCAATGGTCTCCGGTAGTGGCACGGGGATGGCATCTGGATGTTAAACGAGATTAGATCATCATATGTTGAACAAATATGTCGGGGCGCACCTCCGCTCACACGAAAGACCATCTCCATCCCATCCCCTATATTCTCGCGTACAATTTCGTTCATTCCTTTCAATAAGACGTCGACCTCCATCAATACCTTCCCCATGTCCTGCGCGACCTTGGTTGCCTGAACATACACATAAGTTAGAATCTCCTGGACCACCCGCCACTTTGCCGTGTGTGAGATGGCTTGCGAGGCTAGATAGCCTTGGTCAAGATGACTGTTAGGAGTCTCTTTGTTGAAGAACCGAGAGAACAGAACGATGATTAACCGTTTCCGAGTTGTTGAGATTGCGTGTGTGATGACAGGCGCGAGGAATTGGGGCGTGGTAAGACGAGGTAATGTGGCAAGTAGGAGAGCCCTATCCACAAGTTCGGATGACGTTGGGAAGCCTTGGGATATGTTCATACGTGTTATCCAGGAGGATGGACAGAGGGTCAGACACGGCTGATGAGAGCTAGAGAAGACGAGATAACGTCATCGGCGGGCTGGATAGCCGGAGATTTCATCATCTGGGATGGCTCCTGTTTTGGTGATTACTAGTACGCTCAAATAAACACATTTGACGGACAAGAAGCAGAGCCGCAATCCCCGCAGCTGGGCTAGAACTGATCCAATGCTGAAGGGGGCTGAAGCTAATGCCTCTCCGCGGAGTCATCCAAGGGTTGTCCGGATGTATTAAGTATAGTCTTCTGGTATATCTGATAGACCGTCGCACTACAATATTGGTGTTTGCGACTTCTGCGTGACTGACATACGCCCTCGGTGGGCGTTACCAATAACGATCTGTATTCTTGAGGATCGTTCTGTATTGATCACATCCGGGCCGAGATATTCCGCACGATTGGAACTAAACATCCTTGATCAATCAGCTGGGAGCTTGGTGAGTCGTCGACTTCATGAAATTTTCATCCGACCTGGCCGGGAAGTCAGGACATATCGGCAGTAATGGTGAACCATATGCTAAAGAAGTTCTGGGGATAGAAGAACACTTGGATGGTATATTGTGTGCTTATATTTTGACGTGTGTACAATACAACATGTCCTCTGTGCAGATCCTTGGAGTCACGTACATGTGCCACTCGGCCAAACGCGTGGATGTGAGGACATCTGGACTTTAATGTAGAGATCGAATAATCAATATACCCTTCAGGCTGCTCGACCGTGATGCAGCAATCCAGGACCGCTATACATACGAAAGGTATGTAGTCCCGGAGGTCACTAGCTGTCGAAGACGGTCCTCCTATTGCCCAAGAGACATTACTTGCGTTACAGCCAAGCTTTTGCTTTGGCTGGAGGGTGTATCTGTGGTCTGAGGCTTGAGAGCTAAGTTAAATGCAACTGACGAGAAACTCTGTGCGAGATCCGTTGAATTGCAGAGCAAGGAGACAGAAAGGGGACCACCGATGCATAAGACAGGTGAGGATACATTTTGAGCGACGTATGGGAAGCAAGCGTGGGAGTGACATGCCATATTAGGGAAGTAGTGATTCGCAGTTGTGACAGCGCCCGAGTGCTTTTTCTCTTGCGCGCTCAACACGCACAGTCTCCTGTGCCATATCTCTTGCTTTTGATCTGCGTCTTCGCCTTCCGACCTTGTGTCTGCTGGTGCCGGTGTCCTACACCCGTACATCTTCTTTATGTTGCCAAAAAGAACATAATTTGGCAAGCCATACGCAGTTCTCACAGCTTTCTGGGCCCACTCGTTTTCGTTTTGCATTCGTATATATCTCACTATGGCATCCTCGCAACACTCACCACTCTCTTCTGTGGTCTCTCCTTCCAACCCCTCCACTCCCCGGCGAGGTTCCCAAAGCCAGCAACTTCCTCTGCCCACTACACTCAACACATCCGTGACTCAACGACCTCAAGGCGGTACGACAATCAACACCCTGACTATAAACTCTCCGCCGTCTTCTCGTCCTTTGCCAAATGTAATTAATCGACCACATGGAGATACCCAAGGCCCTACTTCACCAACCATGTCTAATTTCACACCTATTCATTCCACTACCCATGCTGGCGGCATCCAACCCTCAATGTCTTTTTTCCGCCCTTCGAGGCCGAACAATCAGCCGGAATACTCTCGTCCTAGTTCTGATGCCTCCGCCAATGAAGTTGTTGGTAGCGCCCGAGACCCCGAGTTCTTTCAGCTCAGCGACGTGAATCACCGGCGTTCCGAGAGCTTTGATGACCAGTTGGAGGGTTCGAGGGGACCCGACCAAATATATATCAACGTACTGGATACCCCGACTTCCAAGCGCCTGAAACAAAGTCGGGAGCCCCTGCTTCCCACTACCAACCGCTCCAACAATCCGGCGGGGCGGCCACCCGTCGCTCGAGATCGTAGTGGCACGACTTCCAGTTTCTCCGCAAAGAACATTGTGCGGACGAGTTTTGATAGAATGATGGGTTTGAGCAGGGGGCTTAGCTTCGAGTCTATGAGGAAGACGCCCAGCACTCGCCCTACACATATTGAAGAACGTGGGACCTTCGAAGGCAAGCGGGGAGACGAGCTCAATGGATACGATTCCAGTTTGCCTACGTCACCTACCCATTACAAGCGAACGTCATCTCCTGCCGTGTACGGTGACGCCCTGGGAGTCGAGCACCGTCATTCCGGTCTTCGTACTTCGATCTTACATTCCCCAGATCCCTCATTCATTCCCAGACCTCCTGATCGCCGGCCACCTTTGTCCGCTGTTCCAATTCTGAATCCTGATACGGGGAAACCTTACCGCAATTATGAACTACACCCATCGAACAACAAGTTCTTCCTTAGGGGCCATGCTCTAACTGGAGGTGACTCACCTTGGGCGTTTGTGACTTCTTTCCTTCTGGTACTCGGTATCGCTGGTGTCTGGTTTGGGACAACATGTGTGTGGTGGTGGCATAATGAGAGCCCTGCCGTGGCGGTTGTCGGGATCTATATGTCACTATTGGTTATATCAACCATGCTGGCAACGGTATGTTACGATCCCAAGCATCTTGTTCGCCGAAGTTCTGAATCATCTCGACGTACACACAGGCGATGGCTGATCCCGGAATTTTACCCCGAGAACTGGACCCTGACCCCCCTTATTCAAGTGAAACACCTTCTGATGGAGGGACCCGGGCGCCAATGCCTCGAGACTTGAAGGTTCGGAACGACGTGTGAGTGGAAGAGAATTGGTGATTCTCAAGAAGCTCAGTCTTACTTTATTCTTCCGCAGCGTTAGGACCAAATATTGCCCGACCTGTAGGACTTACCGACCACCACGGTCGAGTCATTGCAAAATGGTATGTAAACGCTTGAAATTACTGGTTGAATAGATGATCCAATGACACATTATCCGCAGTGCGACAATTGTGTTGATGGATGCGACCATCACTGCCAATGGGTCAATAACTGTGTGGGTCGTCGTAACTATACAACATTTTTCGTGTTGCTACTTTCAGCCGTAAGTCAGGAATGTAAACTCTTTGCTTGAAACAATTTTAACTTCATCATTCCTTGTCATAGACCTTGACATTGATTCTCATCATCTGTACATCGGCTTTACATCTGTACTTGCTCACGACTCGAGAAAATCTGAATTTCCGGCGTGCATTGCGACGCGGAGCTGGAAGCGCTGTTGCCTTTTGTTCGTCAATCCTGATTATTTGGCCCGTTGCTGCGCTTCTGTTTTACCATATGAGAGTAAGTGACTTGATTTCCTCCATTTTCCACCCCCAAGTAGGGCTTCCCTTGCTCGGCGTTGTCTCGTGGCATTCGACCAATGACCGAGTTAGGTTCGAATTAGAACATCATTACTGATTGGTTCCCCTTTCGCAGCTTCTACTTCTTAATATAACAACAATCGAACAGGTGTGTTCCAGTTCGCCGCCTTGTTACCCTTGCTGTCGTCCACGAATGGGCGACCGAGGGCTAAGCGACAACCATCTTCTCTGGTTCATGCGCTCTTTTCTGACCTTTTTCGTTAACCTGTACATAGATTCGGAACCAAGCACACAAAAGTCTGATCCCAGATGCACCGCCCCCGAATCCCTTCTCTCACGGCAGTTGGAGGAAGAATCTTGTGAATGTATTGTGCCGGCCTCCAGGTTATTCGTGGCTTGATGCATCCGCGATTGCTACGGAGGACAAGCGAGAGGTAAACCCGGCTTTCACAGATGGTGGGGGTGGTATTTGGGATGGTCCGCATAATTGACCTACTGGGCTTCTTAACGTCCTAGTGGGGGTTCTCGAGGGTAAATAGTTGACTCCTTTGTCGCCCACCTAACATACCACCTAACATACCACATTAACCACATCGGGATACCCCCATAATACCGTTTATTTATTCCAACTCGCAGGGTGTGATTGGTCGACAGGAGGTTATTTCCACGATGAGCGCGTCGACGGTCTAGGTCCGCCAACAAGGATGTAAGAAAATGTTTCAAAATTGAATTGATTGGGTTGATGAGACATCGGCTCCACACCCATAAGGTTGCACGAGAACAGCGTGTTGGAAGAAATGGGGGTCTTTCATTGGATGGTGATTTAGAAGTGTGGTAACGCTAACTCGCAGAAGCTGATAAAGCAGTCGAATCCTCCGATGATCTTGCCCCGTTCCGCTCAACCCAGAAAGGTCGAAAGGGCTCGAGTGCTTCTCCAGAGTATTGGGTTACTTGGGACCCTGCGTCTCGGATGACGCAGGGGAAGGAGATATCAACGCAAAAATAATCCAAGACAAGGAGAGAGCGGCGTCCTCGAGGGAGTGTTGGTTAGGTACCGGGCTCATGGATTTGCCGCCGGAGCGCAGAGCAGTGGGAATGGTTTGAGAATCGTTCCTGTGACGCATGTTGGGTCGTGTGCATCCGCCTAGATCAACCCTGATGACATCGCGATGGAAGCTTCCGCTGCCATACAGACTTTCTGAATGTAATCTGGAACCTGAGTCTTGTCCGGTCTTGTCCTCGTAATACGAATTGGGTCAAATACGGTCAACGCGGGCTGAGGACGTTAAGAGATCTACCCTTGTTCAACAGAGTGTTTAATGTTCATTAGGGTTGAATCTACAACATCTCACATTTTAGGAACATCGAACAGGTGAACAATCGCGATTCGAAGGGATCGATGGGAGGTTTGAAAATTTGTAATTCGTAGGGGACCAAGATCGTAGTGAGATTGTGTTATTTGGTTTGTCGTGGGTTCTGGAAATAGAAAAATTCAAGCGGAGCTTACAGTTGTGACTCGGCATTACTTGTGATTGTTGTTGGTCTGTTCGGCAACACCTTTCATCGTGGCCAGCTGCAGGTCGACGAACTAGGGGATTCTCTCATTGTCTTGACTACAATTTACGTCTAGTACTAAGGCACAGGCGATCCAGGAGGCTTGCGTACAGACCCGGAACTGAAGGGACTAGCAAAAGATCTCGAGTCCGAAGAGGCTTTAGCTAAGCAGATTTTACAGGTTCGGAAGGAGGGGCTTGGTCACATCGGCGGCCCAACGATTGCCCATTGGAAAGTCTTATAACCCCGGAGAACTCCAGGAGGAAGATGACAACTCCTCCCGGTGAACCAAGCTCTTCTGCCAATCCCTCGCAGCCGTTGCCGCACCAGCCGCTGCCGCCGACTCCGACGCAAAGTGCATCTCAGCCGACACAGGCCTCTCCCAAGCCGACCACCCGCAAGCCGCGGCATAGAAGGCCGTCAGAGTCCACCTCCAGACTATCCCAAGGATTGAGAGACCAAAAATCAGGCGAACGCCAGGAAAGTACGTTTGGTCTGCGTGAATACCCTTATCCACCACGTAAGTTGGAATTATTCCTTCCCGACCTCCAGTAACCTGACACTGAGCCCCTCACTTTTACTTATACCCGACAGCCAGCTACCCGCTATACCCTTCTCGTGGACCCTATTATCATCCGTATCCTCCCCCTGCGTTCACCATGAATCCCTCATACCCGATCAACGGCTCACCATACTCTCAGCAACACCAACATCAGGCCTATCAACAGCAACACCCGCAGCAAATGCACGGGCAGCCTCCCCACGTCGGTGTACCTCCCCATCATCCGCAATATGCGTACCCAATGCACCCGCAGCCACACCATTATGCACCACCTGGTTATCCCTCATATCCAGCCTATCCGCAGCCGATGGTAATGTATCCTCCGCCGCGTTCAGGCGCGCACCCTGAGCATGCCCAGGCTGTTCCATCACCCATTGTGTCCGCTGGTGCTGGTAAACGCAAGCGAGGGAAGTCTTTGCCGGGCGACTCTCTTGGGAAGCCTGGAGAGAAGGGTTCCGATGAGGAAACAGGCGCTTCGGGAAGTGACATCCCTCGTGCCCCTTCCGCTCAACAGCCACAGGCACCACAAGGTATCGTTGATCTCAAGAAGCGTACGAAGACGGTCAGCCACGCACGTTGTTCGTCAATTGACGCGCCACTCATCCATACCTCCTTTATAGCAACGTGCTTGCGACTCGTGTCGATCTCGCAAAATACGCTGCGACATTCTTCCTGATGTGGTAAGCGTGACGAGCTTAATGGGAGTGTTCCGCCCTTACGGTCTGCTATAGGACCCACCCATCTGTCAGCATTGCAAACAATTTTCTTTCGAATGCACCTTTTTCCTGCCTATCACAGAAACTAGGTTCAAGAAGAAGAAGTTGGAGGAGGAGGCGGCGGCAGCTGCCACTGCTAATCAAAAGGATAAGGCTGAAGCTAACAGCCGTGCGGTTTCTTCGCCTAGTAATGAGTCTGCTCCTCGACGCGATGTTGGTGTTTTCGGTAAGTGTTACAATACACAAATTCCGAATTCTTTTCCTCGTGTCTCGAACGGACTCACATAACGCTTTAGGACCGACCTCACCTGCTCATCTAATACATTCTCAAGCTACTATCAATTCTCGTATATACGAAAACTATGACCTTCGATACCAGCATAACTTCGAGGTCAGTAAAAACGGGGATGGACTCATCACCGTCCAAAAACCCGCCACGGAAGAGCAGCAACTAGTCCATCCAAAACAGATAGACCTACACATCGAGAAAGATGCGATTGAAAAACTTGTCAACTCATACTTTACTGATGTCGCGCCCATACTTCCAGTGGTGACCCAAGCCGAATTTCTAGCGAATCCTAACCCTCCCCCCATTCTACTCTATTCGATGTGTCTCGTCGCAGCCGCTCGACGCGAGGTGCCTTCCAAAGTCTTCGACTCAATACGATACGCCGTCAATAATGTCATCAAGGCTGATGATGTTCTTTCTATGGCCTCGATTGCAAATGTGCAGGCGCTTCTCATTCTGTCCATGACAGGCGACAGCCACTCGCAATTCGTTCCTAATGCTCTTTCGGCTCTTTGGGTCCGTCTCGGGACTGCCATCAGGATGGTGAGTCAAGGTGTCACGGAATGTTACCCTCGTTTATTGATCTGCGCTCAGGCGCAGGATCTTGGTCTGCACCGAGCCGAATCAGTGAAGCAAAACCTTGAGCTTAGGCGCCGTCTCTGGGGAGCATGTCTAATTTCCGATCGATGGTAAAGCCGTACCCCTCTGCACTCCAAACGAGGCTTAATTTTATACACGCAGGACGAGTCTAGCATATGGACACCCTTATATGATTGATGTCCAGGACTGTGACGCCCGTCTACCTTCCTCAAACGATGACAATGGCCCTTACATGGACGAGCTTGTGCGGCTGAGTGTCTTACTTGGCCGCGTGCTCAAGGCTATCTACAGGCAAGTATCACCCTTTCTTGTTGATCCACATGGCTGACGTCTCTTAGTCCCTCGGGTCTCACGTTTACAACCGACGAAGTTCTCAGTCAACTGCTCCAGGATATTGAGGACTGGCATCGATTACTTCCAGACAGCCTCAAGTTCCATGGTCGAGAGACGCCACGCCATGCGGGTGAGTAATAGCATCCTTTGTTTAACCCTGAAATTAAATCAAACAATTCCCAGGTATACTACATATGCTATATGCTTGTTTATGCATGATGTTCTGGCGTGTTTTCATGCGCATCAGCTACTCCTGCCCCGCTCATCTTAAGTTTGGGTTGACGGTTGAACAATGGACAAACTTGGTCACTCTTACCGGTGAAGCCATTGATTGGTTGGACGCTCACGAGGAGGTTTACGATGTGTGGTTGTTGGTGGCTTATGCGGCAACATCATGTGCACTAGTGCAGGTGGGTGTTTCTTAAAAGGTCCAATAGCTATAATATGCTGATGGTTGTCTCCATAGTACCACACCTGGGTGCGCAGGAAAGATCAGGAAGCAGCTGACAAACTGCGTAAATTACGAGACTGCATCCGCAGATGGGAGAAAGCTATCAGCCCCGAACACATGTCAGCAAGACGAAAGGTCAGCTATTTTTTCTGTTTCATGTGACAAGCTATTTCGTTAACGAACTGATTGTCCCACGCACTTTTTTTCCCCTGTCCTGGTATTTGCATGGAATCCGTTAGACGGCGGAGATTATTGCCCTTTTGTATGAAGCAACGCAAGGACCTCCGCTCCCTATGGAAACTCCTGCATTAAATCCGACCGGTGGTGTCACGCCAAAACCTCCATTAAGTCTAGAATACCAAAAAGACCCAACACGGCCAGGAGGAGGCGTTTTTGTCGCTCAAACGCGTACCAGGGAAGAGGATATTAAAGATCTTCCCGCAGGCACCATCATTACGCCCAATGGGAGCAATGAAGGTGAGCTGCGACCTTCCCTCTGAGCCATTCTATGCTGTGCTTATCAATTATTCTGCCAGTAGGCACGGAAAGTGAAACATCGTCTCCAGCCCAACCACGACAAACGCCCCAGCAGCCCACGTCCTCAATGGTAAACTTCACACCATTGAATAAGCCAGGTGATAGCTACGGTAACTTGAACCCTGCTATGAATGTACAAGGCCAGGGAAACGTTCAAGTCATGAATGTTCTTGACGGTGGTCAGGGCGTCAACCTTGCGGAATATGAAATGAGCGATAACGGCTTCCTTGAAGGACTACCCGGTTCAATGTTTGATTGGCGTAAGTGACATGATCTTACGCAGGAGAGTTTGATTCTGAAGCCTTTTTAGATCAATGGGATAACTTCTTCTCCAACCGCTTCTCCCAGTCAGGATCTGGTCAACCGCCTTTCCCCCAAGGTCCACAGCAGCCTCAGGCGTCACAACAACAAGGCCCTGCACAAACAACTGGCTCTGCTCAACCCAGTCCTGCCCCACAGGGCGAATCCCAGAAAGGCTTACCTCATGGATATGCATCATGAGCTAATGAAAGCTATTCTCCGTAATTTGGATCCCATTATCGCGTTCGTTGCCTGCTTTTCCTCTATTGCTTGTAGCTATACTAGAGGTTTACAGTATGTTAGTAACATGTGGACAATATGTGTATTAGTTTGGTTGTGCATATTTGTATTGGTGATGTCATGGTTTACAGACGCCTGATGTACGAATTCACGCCTTTGTGCTCGCTTAGCCTCCTGCGCCGTGACCCACGCTCTACAACACTATTGCTCACCTTGGTCGTAAGTAGGTACGGCTCTGCCCCGGAGCCATGAAGCGTCTCTTCGCAAAGGCGTCCAAACCCCTTGCCTCGCCCAAGAAGCCGCTACCCGAGGCAGTTGCTGATGGTACTAGTCACGCGCATGCGAGTTCCCCAGCCCTTGCACCGCTACACACTCCGGGATTACCACCAAAATACGTCGTCCCACCGGTACCACACCCATATCCCCATGATCACCTCGCAATTTTGGCCGCCAAAGATGGACTGTTGATACGCCCTCACATACCTGGTCAGGGTATGATAACTGGCCCTAGATCCTATATTCGTATCTCATGGGGAAAAGTATTCCAAGTTGAAGAGATTACGAGTGGAGGAGAAGAGTTTGACTGGGATGAGAGTGCAGTCATCTATGGTATCGTTGGTGTGCTGGAGCTGTATTCGAGTGGGTTTCGCTTTGTCGATCGACAGGTATCATAATGTGTTGATCGGTTCTGTAAGGCTCGTATCTCTTCGTGATTACGTCCAGATCTGAGGTTGGAAGCGGTACGCTATATTCGTGCTACTGGCCTGCGACAAAGTATGTTGACAAGCTTTAGTTCTGGACGTTGGTCACAAGGTCTATATGATCAAGAGCGTTGTTGCGATTCCCCTCCTAGAGGAACGTGCACTCTCAGTGGTTAAGGCGATATCTTCCCGCAATGCGGCCCTATCAAGACCGTCACTCCTCCCGAAAAGTTCCACCACTGACTCTGTAACCGAAGACACTGGCCAAGAATTAAATGAACAACTTGTAGAATCGCCTTCTTCCCCCCGTGTACAATTCTCGCCTGACCCTCACATCAAACTTATTACCCCTATCCGTGAAGGGTTCAAAGAAGACGAACTGCGTCCCGACTCACCCCAATCTATGGCTTCGAGCATATCAACACCATCCTCAGAACAGTCGATCGCAACATCTCCGATCTTCAAGGCTGTGGCCGCGCGATTGTCCTTCTGGAACAGGCTCTCCAAACGCAACGGTGACAACATACAAGACACCTCATTGCCTACCATACCACCTCCACAGTCAGCAGCACAGGAACAGGAAGATTTGGATAAAATCACTCGGGAGGCGAATGAAGAACCAGGGGAAGTGACCGAGACATTCCTTGCCACAACAGCCCCGGCGCCAGCCACCACTGAAAAACAACACTCTGAATTAGAAAACAAGGTTATTCGGGAATGCATAAAGGAGTTTACCAAAGGTGGCATGTATTTTTCCTACGCATTTGGTACACTGTTCGAAGCCTATGTCATTTACCAAGCAGTATTAACAGTGAGACAGATATTACACGATCATTACAGCACAAGCAAGATCAATTAGCAAAGTGTCAGAAGCAACATGAGCTCCTCGCTGGCCTTGGAGCCCTACCTTCCCCCGAGGTGGATCATTCGCTTTCAGGGCCGAAGCCCGGGACCAAGGTTTCCGCCATTGCGGAGCCATATCCCGTACTACCGCTCTGGCGTCGCGTGGACAAACAATTCTGGTGGAATGAATGGATGTCGAAGCACCTCATCGATGCGGGGGTAAGTCTCGGACTATTTCTCCTCCCGTCAGATGATTGAGCTTTTTATTGTAGCTCCATTCGTATGTCCTTCCCGTAATGCAAGGTTATTTTCAGTTGGCCCACTTTGCGGTACCCTCCGAGCTCGGAGAGGATGACGAGGAGTGTCATGCGGAATATGTCATTGTTTCACGCCGCTCAAGAGACCGTGCAGGCTTGCGGTACCAGCGGCGGGGGGTTGATGAAGAAGCACATGTCGCTAATTTCGTTGAGACCGAAACCATCATGCGAGTTCAGGTACCTCATTGCGCCTTACTCCACAGTCCAAGCAGGTGACAAACACACATCCAAACAGCGTGAAGGCAAGGAGAATATCTTTAGCTACGTCCAGATTCGGGGTTCAAGTGAGTGGTGAACAATTTGAGTTGAACACTTCTGATTCGACCCAGTCCCTCTGTTCTGGACACAAACCGGATATGGACTAAAACCACCGCCCATCCTTGCGCCAGATCGCACGCATGAGCAGAACCTCGATGCACTTCGGCGCCACCTAAAGAGAACGATACCTTCGTATGGGCATCATGTAAATCGTCCTATCGCGACCTATTCCCACAGTTAAATGAATCCTTCCCAGACCATTGTCAACCTCGCAGAGCAGCAGGGAAAAGAAGGTGCAATCACTCAAGCATATCGTGATTATATGAAGGAACTGGGATTCGAAGGTGCACAGTAAGTAAGGTTACAAACCCAGTGACTACTTGACTACTTCTTATGGAACAATCTAGATATCATGAGTACGATTTCCATACTGAGACGAGGGGGATGAAGTGGGTTCATACGCCTTTAGCTTCGAGCACAGGTCTGATCATGATCAAGGTATGAAAATATATCCAAACTCGTTGATGCCATGGAACGCGTGTTCGAGACCCAAGGGTGAGTTCTATAGAAGCTATGCTCTTGGAGCTTCCCTTCCAACTTTCCCGCTCCAGATACCTGTGGATATGTGATGACACGATTTTGTCACAGCAAAAGGGCGTTTTTCGTGTTAACTGCATCGACTGCCTTGATAGAACCAATGTCGTGCAAGTATGAAAACCATCCTTTCTTGTGCATTAAAGCAACTTGAGGACTGACCAATCCTATTGAAGTCGGCATTTGCCCGACATGTCATGCATCGCCAACTTGGGGCTCTCGCCCTCCTCAACCCGTCTACAACTAAGCGACCAGAAATAGACTTCGTTTTCAATGATGGTAAGTCAAAGCTCTTCAGGACGAGCAACACATTATATTTCATGCTGTTTTAAGTCTGGGCAAACAACGGCGATGCCATAAGTCGCGCATAGTGGGTCATTCATAGATATTCTGAACCTTGGGTTTCAAATTAACGAGCTTCTTTTCAGTGCTGGGACATCTGCGTTGAAAGTTAGTTGGTGGTAATTAGATTCCCATATCAGCTTGTCATTGACCTTCTTTTCATATTAGGGGGATTTCACAAGGTTTTATTACACTATCTTCACCCTGTTTGACGAGTATTTCTAAGACTGTGACAGGACAGGCAGGCGTGATCTGAGTGGACTCCTGAACGATGGCGTGAATTCTCTGGCGAGGTAGGTGTAGGTGTCACGCTGGAGCTAGGAAGGCTCACATCACTCTTTTAGAATGTACACCTCCACCTTCAGTGATTGGTTTTGCCAGGCGGTGATTGATTTCATGTTGGGAAACCGGACCATTTCCGTATTCTCAGAGTTCCTCCTGAAGCTCCAGTCTTCTGATCCACGGGACCTTATCAGGCTCTCCAAGATTCGTACGGAGGCGATAGCAACTTGTGTTGCTCGTGTACTACCAGAGGGCGAAAGGCTACTATCTGGATGGACGTTGTTTGCACCGGAAGAGCTGAATACGAAGATCGGCCTAAAGTTCGAAGAAAAGGTTCTTCTTTTGGTGGGTAGCAAACCTCACGGTCTCATTCGGTGTTACTCATATTGTTCACAGACCATGAAGGCTCTCTACATTGTGGTAAGGATCCTCCTTTCAATTGATGGCATCTCCATATCTCATCATCACCGCAGAGCTACGACTATACCCTGGAAAAGGTAAAACTGTATACCAGAGTACCCCTTGGAGATATCACGGGCATCAGTAAAGGTTGGTGTAAAGGATTAAACTGCTCGGCGTAAGAAGCCCGCACTAATGGATGTTAGGTGCATACATCTTGTCACCGCTTGAAGAAGCAAGTCGAGACCCAGGACAAAATGCTGGCTTTATCATAACCTGGATCAACTCAAATCAAGAGTCTCGCGTCGCCAGCTATTCCGTAAGGAATAGTGTCCATTCACCCTCTACCGAGCCCCCTTCCCCCACTACGCTTCTAAGAAAGCCTAGCTTGCCTCCACAGATACAAACATGGAGTGTCCCTCGGAAGAATACGGCTACTTTATCGCGACTATTGACCAACCCTTCACTTGCATCCTCAGGGACAGGAGAGAAGACATTTGCTGCCTTTAAGGTGCTTCCCATTGACCCTGCTAGGATTCGACGGGGTTCGAGCACGGGGAGCGGTCCGTATTCAGAAACGTCGGAGGAAGTGGCAGGTGCTACGAACTGTCGAGATGCAGTGGATCGCATCGTTGATTCTATTCATCGAGCCTGCCAGGAAGTTGGAGGAGGGCAAGGCAATTTCGTCACCAATGAAGATGTCGTTAGGTAAGTACACTTCCCGCTGTGGATCTGGGCAGCTGCTCATTGCTATTGATAGCCTCGCTGAAGCTCAAAGAACCACGTCCATGTATGCTAAAATGGAGTATGGTGTGAAACGATTGCTCTGGTTGGGTGGTTGAGGATGTCAGGGTCTTCTGACTGCGATCAAGGGATATGAAGCTAACCGACGTGCATTCCCCAGTAGTCAGACCCCTTTGTTGCCCCCATTCAGGTTTATCGTATAGTGACTACGTGTGTATTTACCCGTTGGAAATCTACCTAATAAACTCCACAAATGATGCTTGCAGTGTAATGGCATGGAAGAAAGCAGCATCAGACAGCACCTTCCCAGCGATTCCTTCAGCTATCAAAACCCTTAGCTCACCCCGAAGTTCCGGTACAATTCATACCTCCTAATCTCTAGACCCTCTCCTGCTGCTAATATCCTTCTCGTCCAGGGAGTAGGCTGTTTTTGTTCGATGTACTCCCAGTAACCACCATTATCCCAATCAAACATGATCAGGTAGTTGTAGACAGGAGGACCTGGCCTCGAGCCGATATCCTGGCTCTCGATGAGCTTGTACCTCCTTCCCCTGATCCACCCAGGCGTTTGCGCTACCTCAGCCATGTGTTCCTCGTCATACCATTTGTTATACTCCTCATCAAGGTAAGCCGGGACGGACCAGCCGACGAGGAGGATGTATTTGGCTGGGAGGGCGTAGTGCTTCGCTGCGCTTTCCCTGATGAGGGTATAAGTGCGGCGTTGCAGGACGGGAAGACGCGACACAGTGGCACTGTCCATCTCGTATGCGCTATCACGCATCTGTGCGTATTCTGCTGACTTGATGGCTTCTGCCGAAGCCACATCGTAGACTGTGAGCCACTCTGGCGTTTGACTGTCTGTGGCTTTGAATTGCATGGCAGTCTGTGCTTGAGAGAGTATCGATAGCGTCCTTTCGTTCTGTTTATCGCACCAGTCTGGATACGGTATGTAACTTCCAGCCACTTTGTGAGTGAAGGCTCCTACCATTGAACTCGCCGGCCGGAACATTGGGCTCGCATTGTGAGAGAAAGAGGACCAGTCCCCGAGATTGTCCCGTAGGAGGAATAATAGACATAGAGAGAAGTTTAGATACCTATGTTTAAGAGACCCTTGTGATAGCCGTCTATGAATCCAACGGCGATGCCGCAGAAAGAGGCAGAGTTTGGCGAGGAAGAACTGCTACTATTACGGAATAAATGGCCACCGTGTTCAATCAGACTCCGTCGCATTCCACCTCAGTGCCCGAGTTCTATATGTAGATACGGCTCGCAGAGGAGCATAGACACTACATTATTCGTGCCATACACCAGGTCTTGGCAGTAGAGTTTCCTTGTAGCGACATAGAAGTACAGGGTACAAAAGTTGAACTAAGCTTACACATGTTAAATAGTTCGTACAACATGAGGAACACGGAAACGTCACGGGAATAAAAACCTATTCGGATATGCGTGTAATTAATATGAATCAGAAATTCTTGTGAAGCTCGAATTCTCTCAGGACAACACCCTTCACGCTGCCAATGATTTTCTCAGACCATGGGGTTTGAATCGCAGCAATGAACTCTGGAAGATCCCTGTAATCACCCCTTTCCCAATCATGGATTACGAGGTGATTCCAGCCTTCAATCGGAGGTCCCAACCTACGCTCCACAAGATCAGCACCATCGACTAGTTTGTATCGTCTTCCCCTTAACCACCCTGGTACTTTGGAAATCTCCTCCATATGTTCCTCGTCGTACCATCTATTGAATTCCACTTCTTGGTCTCCCGAGATGGACCAAAGAACAACTAGAACATATTTTCCAGGTAGAGCGTGTGATGAAAGGCTTGGTTTGATAGATTGGGTGATTAAGGAATAAGTGCGACGTTGAAGAACGGGAAGGCGAGGAATGATAGCCTTTTCGTTCTCGGAGGCTTTGTTGCGCAGCTCAAGGTATTCGGGACTTTTGGTTGTTTCAGGTGTAGCTAAGTCGTAGATGGCGAGCCAGTCTGGTTTGTCTTTGTCTGCTGCTTTGTATCTGGTCGCGGAGGTGATGCCGGGGACCGTTAACCTGGACGGCGCGTGTTCACCGTCGTACCAATCTGTTAGGGTTATAAGGTGAGGGAGGATTACAAGGAGGCTGGTCTTTACCGTTGAAGTCCTTCGTAGAGATGTCAGGTTCGCATTGGCCAAAGACAAACAGGAGCCCTTGAGGTGTGTTTGTCATAACGGTTTAAGGGGCAGTTATGAGAGGCACTTCTACCAGCGATGGTTGCTTTATCTATGATAATGCTCATCATCACATCGACCTAATCTTTTCGTCGTGGCCAATAAGAATTTGTCTATTCGGAATGTTTCTCACATTGTGGATTTGGAACTGACTCCAACTTCCCGCGAGAAGCCAGAGTTGTGTTAGACCTGGTCATCGAAATTAATTAATTAATTAACAGGGTCACCCCTCCATATTTTTGGAGGCCCATTCGGCTCCGTTTAGACCAGCTACGAGCGGATCACTTGTCCCAAGTTCGATGTAGTGCTGTCGTTCTGGAAGAAAAGAGGTTCTATGATACTGTCCCTGCGGATTTTTCGAATAACGAATGTTGTCAGCAAACAATCATTGAACGTGATGAACGTGATGGAACTATTTTTGACAATAGGTTCTTGGTTGCAGCAAGGCAATCTAGAAGTTCCTCGTTGCAATCTGAAGTATGAGGTGTCTCCAACTCAAGCTAAACAGGCTCTTGATCTGTGCGCTATAGTAAAAAAATGCGTCAATGGGGTCATCCCAAGCATTGGAGACGCTTGCAACAAGTCAATCGGAACCGAAAGACCATCCTTTCCAATTAAATCCCTTTGACAGAGAGGGTTAGCTTACAAAAGAGATAAGAATCTTGGACTAGAGTGCTCAACAATCAATGGGATGAAGATTGTTAGTGTGGTGCATATTTACGAAGACGTGACATGCGGAGCCGGGAAGCAAGGTCACTCAAGCAAGTGGCAAATTAGAGGACAATCCAAGCAGAAAGCCAGTGAGTGAAGCGCAAAATCCGCTTCGAGATTAATGGTTGCATGATTGCGGAAATACATTTATTGATCACCTCTTGGCCACTTCCAGATGTGCACGCTCTTCCTCCTTCGTCATGGCGTATTTTCCGTTGAAATGTCTTCGGTAACGTTTATGAGTTTTTTGGGATTTTATCTTGCCGGATGACCGTGTTGGAACAGTTCTGATGAGCACAAAGTCAACTAACCATCAGTTGGCCACCCAAACAGCCCGAGTTGAGGCTCCGCGTCGCTAAATCATGCACCCCCTGTCACGCTCATATGCCAGTCCTCAAACTAATCCTGGTATTCCTCGAGTCCTTGTGAAGATATTAAGCTGAAAATGAGCAAACACACACACTGGTATGGTTCCTACAACCATGCCAAAAACTGTGCTGAAACCTTCATGGGATCGGAAAAGATCTACGAAACTGAGGGTAAAATCACTGTCTCAGAAGCTCACTTCCCGAACCAATATTTTTTTCTGGCAAATATTTTTGTACAATCTCTAGTATAAGTACTGTCTAGATGTCAAGTCTGGGGAGACTATTTGCGAGAGAAAGAGAAGAACTGCAAGGTGGCCAACAGGCGATCAATGAGAGTATTGAAATTTGAGGAGGGAGTAGTGTCAGAAGGTGTCAAGTGACGATCATCTGGTGGTTCAACATTTCTGATTGGACGTCGAAGCATGAGGGCAAATGTTCCCATCACGTACTACTTTGTGTGTACTAAGCTTAGCACATGTTGTCTTCTGGAGTCTGGACAAGGCTGTCATCAATTGTTGTCAGTTTACGGCAGTCGCGAGCCTCGAGACGTCCCGGAAATGATGTTATGTTCGCAGACCATGAGACTCATAAGAACGTTGTGGCGGATCTAAAAGCATGAACCAGTGATATGAAAATGGCACGCACAAATATCGAATAGGCGAGTGGAGCTCCACAGTTGATCGATGCTGGGCGCCAAGATGTTGTCCAGAGCGCAAGTAATGGGAGCAGGTCTGCATTTGTAACTGTTAAGAGCTGTAGAATAGAGCGTAGCAATGACGGCGTAGATGGTAGTCATGAGTTGAGGGCAGATGACGTTGTCCACAGAGAGATGGAATGAGGAAGCGAGAATGTTTGTTGTTACGGTGATTAACCCAATTGGGGTATGGTCATTGGTCATTGGTCAACACACCTTCCCTCTTCTTGGCCTCCCCCATGGTATCCACCCTTCCCGCTGCTGGGAATACTTATCATATCTCCTGATTAATTCCTGTCCACCACTTTCCACCACTTACCCAACTACCCCACCCCTCGTCACTCCTTGACCCTGCACCAACTTACATCCCGGTCTTTTGACAAAATCTGACCTGACCTCACTCTTTTTCAGCGTTACAATGGCTTCTCTGCTCGCTCCATCATCTACGAACCAGCCTACACGAATCTCGCAGGTTCTCCCGACGGTCAAGTGCTCGAGCTGCAATCAGCCTGTCCCTCTTTCCGAGTTAGGAGACCATACTTGTGCAGAGCCTCCCCCGGTTCCCATAATCCCAAGGCCTTCACCCGAGCTGGTCTCGCCTGTCAACACTGCGAAGCCGTTTCCTGCTCGTGTTGCTTCGCCCGGTCTGCCCACCCCAGGACCTTCGCCTCAGAGACTCGGTACTCCTCCTATTCGGCCTCCACGGTCTCCCCAGCCCCCTTCACGTGTTGCCTCATCCTTGAGTGACCAACCACGTATCAGTACGGCGGCTGGAGGGCAGTTCCCTCAACGATATAGCCCACTTGTGCAACATGTTCGAACCGACACGTCAACATCTTTCCAACGCCCTCGAGATTATATTCCTCAAGCCACTTCCTCACTTAGACCGGGTCTGCCAATGAGCCCCAAGCCAACCGATGGTCGTGCTCGTTCGACTTCTAATGCTTCTGTTCGAAATCCTATCTCCCCTACCTACTCTGGGACATTATATTCTGCCGCGAATTCCTCCCCTTCAGGGTCGCCTCTGCCTCCTCCAACCCCAATTCCCGCTGCCGGGACTGGTGAACGCGCTGTTTCCCTAGTGCCCGATAGTGAGGTGAACATTGATACCAAGTCCGGAGGGGAAGCTGGGATGGCAGGCGTTGGCCGACGCGGATTCGCAGCTGCAGCACGTGCGGCAATGTTCGCCTTACCCCCAGGGTTTCCCAGGAATCAATGTCCAACAAATCCCCCAAGATTCCTCGATATTGATGCCGCTTCGCGCTGTAAGTAGTTGTCTTCCCGATATGTTTTATACCCGTTAAAACTCATTGAATTTAGCTACTGATACGCCACCCCTTTCAGCTGGCTCTGGTTATTCTTCCCACTCTCCAGGACCTCTTTCCCCTGTTACTCAAACGGAATTGATTCCCGAGCCCGTGCCAAGACCGCCACCTTCTCCCTCTCCCACTCAATCTTTTATAACTTCCAATCTGGAGCAACTCCCTCTTCCAGCAAAATCCCCCGCCGATGAGATCACCAATGGAAGTGGGCTATCTCCTTTGGACCGTCTGCCTTTCCTCGGAAAGTACAAAAACAATACGCCTGGCCTTAGCGCTAGCCCGGAGCCAATACCTACGTCCGGACAATCCACCTCTCAAGAACCCACGCGAAATGCGGTTCGAGACACCATGAGTTCCAGGTACTCAGGTGACAGTCCCTTATTGCGTAACCTCAGTGTCAGCACCGCTGTGTCCCGGAGATCCACGCGGGACGCAGACCTCCCGCCGCCTCCGGCTGATCCCGACAGTGACTTCGAATGTGGACTGGCCTATGCTGACTCAACAGACGACGAGAGTGCGTTCGATTGTGACCCAGAGCTATCTCCAGTACTTCGTGCTGCTTTGGCCACGAGGAATTCTAGTGGTCGTGCGCATGTTCAATCCTCGGGTGATAAAAAGAGACCGTCTCATTCACGCAACGACTCGAGGTTTTCATCTTACTCTTCGACCAGCGGATCTAGTAAAAGTAGAAGCAGTGAAATTGCTCAGGCTCTGGGCATTACACAATCTCCTTCCAGTAAACTTGGAGGTGCATACCGCCAGAGGAGCGGTAGTGACAGCAGTAGTGACGGCAGAAGTACCTACTCGCGAGTTACCAGCATGGGTAATATGGCTGGTCCCATTGGTCGAGGTCTTCTCGAGCAAACTATGGAAACCTTGCTAGAGGACGTGGCTATGGGAGAGTCTCCCGACGAGACATCGGAAACGCGCACGTCGACGGGGCAGCAACACTCTGTTGGAGGAGGCAAATACCCCAATGGAGAATGCCAAGACAAAGGCATTGGCTCCGTCACCATGAGCACGGGCGGTCAGCCTCAGCGAAGCAATACTGTTCAAGTTCCGCCGCATTCCCCTGAGAATAAACCACCGAAACTTCCCGTGCGAGCAAAGACCACCAATGATCGCGACAAACTGCTTGAGCCACTTGCGGCTCGTAAGGAGAAAGTGCGGAAACCCAGGATATGTTTACGATGCGAGAAGAAGATTGAGGATGGGCGGTGGGTTAAGGTCGATACTGGAGGTGCCTTGTGCGAAAGATGCTGGAAGAACATGTACCTGCCTAAGGTGCGTAGTTATATTGTAGCCGAGTGGACCTTTTACCTAGGGAGAGATCTAGTGCCGCCGTTGTCAACTGCCGATAGAGAAACAAGCCGTCTCATCGGCAGATGGGCAACTCAAGGGCAAATATCACAAAGAGTGCTTCAACTGCCATGTCTGCCATGTAAGCACCACTTTCTATGTTCTTGATGTCCAATGTGCGATGTCTGATGTTAACGATTACAGAAACCATTTCCTGACAAAACGTTCTACGTTTACGACGGCAAACCGCTTTGCGCTTATCACTATCACGAAGCTAATCGGTCTTTGTGCGCCGCCGCTCATTGCGGTCAGCCCATTGAAGGACCTTGTGCCGTCTCACACACAGGTGACAAATATCATCCAGAACATATGACGTGTGAGTATCTGGGCAACCCTCTGTGCAACGAACGGTTGAAAGAGTACTGGGAGGTCGATGGAAGGATGTTGTGCGAGAAACATGCTGCAAAGGCTAGTAGGGATGAGAATGAGGAGGAAGAGTGGGTGCAGACTTCGAGGGCTAGGAAACGTGTGACGAGGTTCATGAATCTTACGGGAGGGAACAACGGGGCTGGGGGTGGGCTGAACGATTTGTTGTGATGTGCGGGTGACTGACACTCCACGGACCTTTCCGATACCATGGTGAGACTTAATAATGCCCTTTGATTTTAGGTAATTTGTTTCGGCTTGGAAGTTTCGTTTTCTGCTTTTCTAACAAGACATTTACCGATTTTTTCCCATCTACACCCTCCCTTTCAATATTTGTACGCATATTTGATACCTCCCACTTCGTACATCTTGCGATTACTTGTTCTACATCAATTAGTGATAACTCACCACTCTCTTGCGCTTTTTGCAATGGACTTTGGTCGTACGGATGGGACACTCGTTATATAGTATTGGTTTTTTTGTTGGACTTAAAATCTCCTCCCTATGTGATTGCGTTCCCCGGCTGTGTAAACTGTAGTGTCCAATGGTTTTACTACGTTTTATTCTCCCGTGCTCTTATGGGGTGATCCGAGCAACTATAAATCTGTAGCATGCAGAAGAATGGAGCCAGAGGGATTAATGGACAACGAGTGAAAGCATCAGGTTTGGGGGAAGTCGCACTGGTACTGGACGCCACTGCCCTTACGCCCATTGGGTTCTCCCTCTTCACCATCATCATTGCATTGACCATCCGCATGGTGGTATGCCTCAGCGGGAAGCCTCCCGGGCGTATTATCGAGAACTTTGTTAGGCACATCTAAAGTACACGTACGTCGAATAGCCATGCCTAACCCTGTGGTAACTGTTCTCCCTTCCGACCTCCATTCAATTGGGAAGGTTCAAAGGTGCCGTGTTGGAGGATAAAAGAACGCAAATATGAGCACTTAGGGGAAGCCAGAACACCACCAAGATGAAGTGGATTGGCTTTGCCAGGGTTTTTCTCAGTGCGGTGTTTGTATCCGTGAGACTGGATATATGCGCTATTTTACAGGTGCTCGGGGCTTCCGCGCAGTCGACTGTGATGTCCTATGGGGACTAGACCTATATGGATGCTACAAGTACGTTAAACACGCTGCGTCGCAGGGTTTGGTAACTATATGACATATTTCTGTAGAGATAACGTGCCCCGAAACCTTGGTTATTTTGTCGGGTGCTGCCAGTTTTTGACGGTACAAAAATGTCTCGACCAATGCAACAGCCTCGGGTTTGGATTTGCCGGACTAGAGTATTACCATGAATGTTGTACGTGCAACTCCCGCCCCTCGCGTTCTGCATGCTCAGTGGCGCATCTTAGTCTGCGGAAATGCACTCCTATAACGCTGAATACAGAACCTCTGATAACTGCTATGCCCCGTGTTCCGGTAATTCGACTCGAATCTGCGGAGGCCCCAACGCGGGCCCCAACGCGTTGTCAACTTATGAAAATGGGAAGTTTCCTTTTACTTATGGTCCCGCAAAGATTGTGCCAAAGTACAAGAACTGGACTTTTACTCAGTGCTGGCAGTAAGTTTCTGTGTTATAGGTTGTGTCGTCTGATCTGTCTAACGTTGATACAACAGAGAATGATGCATGGCCGTAAGGAGTCTGCAACACTTTATCTCATGCAGTGCTTGACAATGCTGGTTAGATCCGGCGGAAGGCTCTTGCTTCCCAACTGGCCCAATACGCCCATCCCTAGCGTACATATGACGGTTGAGAGGTGTCTTGATGCTTGTGACGCCTCGGGTTACACCAGTGCTGGCCTGGAATATGGACAGTCCATACACACCTTCTCATGCCCCCCTTTGGCTCTGACTGAACGCATGCTGTCTTTCCTGTGTTATCGCCAGAGAACGTTGTGAGTGTTTCTGGATCTAGTAACACTGTTGTGAATACTCATTCCTTTGTGATAGGGCGCGGGAATGTTACTTATCCTCCTGGAAGATCAACCGACCCTTCGAAGTGCAATATGCCTTGTCTTATGAATGCTGGACAAATGTGTGGAGGCCCCAGCCGTATTGTTGTGTACACGACTGTCACTCCACCGTAGGTCGAATATTTGTCCACAATCAGATTCAAATGAAAGTTAAAAATACATTTCAATGATTTTGCCAAGTCGATCGCACTATTTTTGCTTCTAGAGATGCACTAGTTATTGCGAATTGGTCCAATGCATAGATTATGGGAGCCTAACCTACAAGTTGTTCACAGTCTCACACACCGTGTGGCATCGCTGATGAATGAGGAATACGGCGATCGACATACGGCCGTTGAGTAATTAGAGGGAGCATGAGAACGAGCATGAATATCGCAATCGAAACCACGCACCCGCCCAGAGACCATATATCGTATAAAGGAACATCTGGGGAGTGCGCAATTCCATGAAGCTGGTTCAGCCTTCCGGGCCAATGCGAGTCCCAATGATGTGTTCGCCACCACGAGCCCGTCAACAATACACCAGAACACAAACCTCACGACACCTGGATACGGCATATGTACACCAATCTCCATGTTTCTTTTCCGTCCACCGACGAAGATTTTCTGGTATGTTGGTCTTCGACGATGTGGACTTTGCCGCCCCCAGGTCGTTGGTTTATGAGACATTAGCCCCGTCGGCCTGAAGCATAGCTTGAGTAGTGAAGACTCGCCGATACCCCGCTTGGGGTGCGTGATGTTGAAAGAGATAGAGGATCCTGGGCCTTGATTTTGTCCAACGTCACTTCGCGTGTACTCGGTTGGCCGTCTGTCGTTAAGATAGTTTACCACAGCTTCGAGGGGTGAGCCATAATCGTCGCGGTCTCTGACCTGGAGCTTGGTAACGCCACAAGCATTGCAGGTGAAGAAGACAAGATCATTGCGGCTGATAAGAAGGCCCAGGATTGAAACGAGACCGGGACGAGCGCTGAGGAGGCAAGCGGCATAGTTGACAGCTTGGGTCGTACGTTGCTCTTCGGTTGTCCTGGTGGAGCAACATTCAATCGCGATTTCAAGTGAAACCCAGTGAAGTCGATCTGATGGTTGGAATCAACGAGGGAAATGGGATAGATCATAAGCGACAACGTCTGACGTTGGCATGCATGCTGGGGAGATCTGCTGAGTACCTTTTTCTCCGTGTTCCTTGAACGCGGTATCTGTATGACGGTGCGTTGACACTGAGCAGGCCAACAGACGTCTGGCTTACTCCGTGAAGGTTCTTCACTGGCTGAGGTACCTGATGCTTTCCCCTTTGGATGTGCCTGTTAAACCGGAGCTATCCTCTTGGCGCAGAGGAACTCGTAACAGGCATCTAGGTCCTGAATAGGAGCAAGATAAGAGGCAGCCGCATGATGTCACAAGACTGTCTCACGATCGTGCAAAGCGTGCTGGGCTTCTGGCTTCAAGCTTCAGTTACGGCAAGGAAGGAAAGCAGCGAGCAGGCATTTTTATCCAGACAGAGCGTGGATATTGGCTTTAGGCACCATGACATCGAGGCTGGAGGGCTTGACATGTAAGTAGAGGCACGGAGTCTCCCTTGCTATCAAGTGTTCGCCGAACTCGTCTCACCTTGGTGCGACAGGGATGATGTATGGGCGTACGATCCGTAAGACTCCGACGTGTGGTAGTGGCTGACGGTTCCTTTTTGGCTTCGGCGGGCGGTGCTTGCTTCCTAACTGGCCTGCGACGCCTATTCCTCCAGAACAGATGACTGTCTAGAGGTGTATTGATGCTTGTAAAGCTTCAGGCTATACCAGCGCTGGTATGGAACATGGACAGTGCGTATATGCTTGGCATTTCCTTCTGACTCTGGCTCATGTGTTGCGTTTTCATTGGAGAATGCTGTGAGTGCTCTCCAATTTCGTAGTGCCATGATGAATGGTTCATTCAGCCACCTCTCGTAGGGTGTGGGAACGTTACTTATCCTCCAGGGCATTCGACGAGCGCATTCGAGTGCAACATACCGTCTTCGGATACGAATGAATCTATAAATGGGCTCAATATTCTTGCCAAGGCCGTCGCCACGCTATCTTTGCTCTAAGAGACCCACCGCCAATTATTCTGATGTTATTCTGATGTCCAGATTAGGACAGTCCGACTCCCAAGTTGCCCCAGACCTTCGCACGAAGTACATAATTAAATCTGATGACCGTGTGGGTTCAGCTCGTCATTCGGTTTATTTTTGCCCGCGAGACAGCAATGTGACGGTTCATCCAACTAGGCTTCTTCCGTTGGCCTTGGAGTTTACTAATGGGTAGCTCCAAAGTTTCGACATTGAGCGCCGTCGAAGGTAGTTAAATATCGCCTTCAGTCGTGACAAAGTGGGAGTTCCACACCCATTTTTGATTGGTCCACCCACTCACGAGAATGGATAAGGTCTTTCAAGATGAAGCTGACGAGATTAAGAAGGACATCCCAAGCTTTACTCGCAGCGTCAAGTCACCGACTATAACGGACGATCCAACCGTACAGCTTGCTGATGAAACCAAGCGGAGTCTCGAGGTACGAAGCTTCCCTCTGCAAGTTTATGTGTGGCCTGACTATTCCTCGCAGAGCCGACACATATCCCTCCTTGCAATCGGAGGTATGTTGTAACGTTGCCGGGACTGATTGATAGAGCCTCACCGTAACGGACAGGATCTATTGGCACCCTCCTGTTTGTGCAAATTGGAACGCCCCTGACGCAAGGTGGACCAGGAGGCTTGCTCGTTGCATTTTGCGTGTGGTCAACCGTCATACTCGCTTTTAACAATTGCTTAGGTACGAGGACTTGCTCGCTCGCCACTTTTTCGCAGAAACTGGTTCACCAAAACTCCCAGCTGAAATGGTGGTTTGGATGCCTATCTCGTCACCGTTTGTTCGTACCGTCGCGAGGAATCAAATCCTCCTCTCACAATTCTTCGTAGATTCGTTTCATAGATCATTTTGTTGATCCCGCCCTTGGCTTTTGTACCGGCTGGATCTATTTCCTTACACAAGCCACTGCGCTACCATTTGAAATCGTTGCTTTCAACCTCATCCTTCGGTACTGGACGGACAAGATTCCGGTTGAGGCAATGAGCTCGGCTCTTATCGTTATTTACATGTGAGTCCTGTTCTGGTGCCAGCCGTAGCAGGCAACCAACTCCCCACCGCAGTCTCCTTAACTTTTTTGCTGTCCGCTTCTATGGAGGTGAATAACGTCCTTCTACCTCCTTGGTGTTTGACTGAATGACGCCTTGGAAAGAATCGGAATTCTGGTTGTCCATGGGCAAAGTGCTTCTGATGTTGGGTCTCATTGCATTCACGTTCTTCGCAATGCTTGGTGTGAACCCTCTCCACGATCGGTTCGGCTTTCGTTACTGGCAGCGTAAGGTCACCTGTTGTTTGCCTTGGAATTACACTGAATATGATCCTCAGCCAACAATGTCCCTGGTGCACCATTTGCGGAATACATCACCACTGGCCCATTGGGGCGATTCCACGGTTTTGCGGCCAGCATGATACAAGCAGCGCTGATCATTGTCGGTATGTTCTCCATGCTTGGTCGGTTTGTTCGAGGATGGCTCACTGGTGTCGAGTTTCTAGGGCCGGATTATGTAGCCATCGCAGCAGGCGAAGCCAAGGAACCACGCAAAACAATGCCTCGGGCTTTTCGTACCACCTTTCATCGTCTAGCTACATTCTTTATCCTGGGCGCATTCTGCGTTGGAACGCTCCTCCCTTACTCCTATCCGGACCTTGTCAAGTCGGTGACCGATCCTCAGCCAGGAGTTGGTGCATCTCCCTTCGTTATTGCAATGAAGCGGCTTAATATCAGGGTTCTGCCTCATATCGTTAACGTCCTGGTTCTTAGCTCCGTTTTTTCCGCGGGGAATACCTATTTTTATATCGGAAGTCGAATTCTTTTCGGGCTTGCACTGGAAGGGAAAGCTCCCAAAATACTAGCTAAATGCAGCAAGCGAGGAGTACCAATATACAGCATCTGCGTTATGGTCCTGTTCTCCCTACTTTGTAGGTCCCTGCACAGACCCTTTCCGGAAGAACGCTCATCGGTGCATAAGCCTTTATGCAGGTTTCTGAGAAAGGGACTGTCGTACTTAACTGGTGGGTTACATCCCCCTGTAGGAAGGCAGTCATTTACAGATTTTGGGCGTAGGTTGTTGAACTTGCTCTCCTCCGCTGGCATCCTGACTCGCGCTTTTATCTCTCTTGCCTACATACGTTTTCACAAGGTGAGACCTTCGATACGATGTATGGGACCTGGATGTGACTTGGTCTTTATGCATAATCCAGGCGATGAAAGTTCAAGGGATATCCAGGGAACAACTTCCTCACCGTACTTATCTTCAACCATTTTGCGGGTGGGTTTTCTTTGCTTTAAATACTCAGATATCTGAATTCAGCACAGATACTACTCAATGATCGCCCTGGTCTTCATCGTGTTTGTATATCAGTACCCCCTCTTTTTGACAGGCCGCTGGGATACGATCACATTCATCTTCTCTTATGGTATATTGGTAATCGTGCCAGTCCTCTATTTCGGCTGGAAGGTGTGGAAGAAGACCAAAGTACGTATTTCATATGTTTCTTCACAAGTACACACACCTAGACTTGGCATCGCCCAGATCGTGCCCCTAAATGAGATTCGGTTCTTCGATGAGGAACGCAAGGACCTGGACGGAAACTCATGACTATCATGACGGCATTAAGTCATGAAATTTATACCTTTTAGCTACGGTATGTGAAATCAGAATAAATATATATAAATCGCGCCGCCGTGGTTGTGCTTTAGATGCAGTCGCCTCTGTCTTAACCCATAGTAGTTGGTGGAAGGTCCGAGCTATGGGTAATGAGAGGGTATGGGTAATGAGAGAGATGCGAAAAATTGGTATCAGAAAATCGATTAGATTTCTGATTAAACTTATCTAGCCATTAGCCACCTACAACATTGAAAACAAGTGGTTCTAAACGTTCTAGTTCCCAGATTTAATGAAATAACCACCAGTCTGTGTCTCTGCCAAGTTAGCTGTCTCCTCTAAGTGAAATTCACGATTAAAAGTCAGCAATAGTTGTTACAGCTTGCGAGAGAGTGCATGGGATGTTGTTGCGAGGTAATTACTCACGAGAGTGGAAGCTGCAAGAGCTTTGCCACAAGGGGCTGAGTCATCCTCCAAGTGTCGCCCTCTCCGCCATTGATCTCGCTGATCTCCTGATTCCATCACTGCATTGAAAATTTCTTGTTCCCCTTTCTCATGGTTGTTGTGGAAGTATTTCTCGCTCGAGCATTGAGTAGCCCTTCTCAATGAGGACAACCAAACACGACAACTTTTGTGAACTATTTTTCCCATGGCCACAAATGGTCACCTTCACCAAAGAACACCAAAAACACCCACTAGGCAACCAATGGAGCGTATTTACACGAGCCATTTATTTCTTATTCCTATTTAGGATCGATTCACCCTGCAAAATTTGGCCACTTTGAGTATATGTTGAACAACAGTAAAAGACTAGTTAAGAAAATGTCTGGACTACCTACAGCGTGATTTTAATGTTGAAAGTGTGATGCATAGATGCGACAAAAAGTTGTTGATTTTGCTGCATCAATTATGGCACATGGACGGTGACCCTCGCAAACTCCGGGGTTGCCCAAAACACTTCAGTGCTCACAGAGTGCAATGATGGCCTTGGATTCCATCCTCACCTGCTTCTTCTGTCGAAAATAGCCTGTATAGTTCATCTCATGGACCATTGAAATCCCAAAAAAAATTTTGGGCACCATAAAAAGTTGAGTAATTTTTCAATAAATGCATATTTCGACTCCTTTGCCGGTCCAAGTCTATCCCCGGTCGAAAATTGATCCAGGAAACGCACCATCAACTAATACCCGAGCTGTCGTGTTTGGTTGTCCTTAACTGTAGGACTAGACTTAGTAGGGGGATAACAGATGTGAAATCTTTGCAAAATGACGGTTCAAATGTTACTATTTTAAATGGCAGTGGGTGCTATGGAGTTTCGAGCCGAAATAGCTATGGGTTATGGGGTATCAGCCTGGAGTTATGGGTTTTTGCTTACAAATCTCTGCGAACATTCACATGGAATCCTTTGGGTTATTACAGAGTATGGGTTATGACAGGTATGGGTTAAGACAGAGGCGACTGCAGTCAGTGGAGCTCAACGCCGATGCATCAAAATTGCGCTATCTGTGGCGGTCTAACGCAATGCCCAAGCGAGTCGCTTAAACCCTTTGCGTCCTCAAATTCATTGCAGGAGGTATGCAGGCAGCGGGTCTCTCCTTCCCTTCATCAAGCCATGGAACATGCCAGTCCTGTCAAGAACCACTATCCTTCGAAATGCGAACCATGCGAGAGCGGTCCAGAGCCATTGAAATGGGAAAAGAGTGACGACTTACTCGTTCAGCCTGAGTCTGGAGATCAGACCCATAGGAAACTGAAGGTATGTCTTCTACAGTGTTGGGTTGACGAGCAATATTTGAAGATTTACATAGAATCGTCATATACAACTCATTGGTATTGGGGGTACGTGACCTGCGCGAGCCCTTGATCTCGTTCTTGTTAAGACACGACTTCACAGGAACCATCGGGACCGCACTCTTCGTGCAAATTGGATCGACATTAACGAAGGGAGGTCCAGGTGAGAGTGCTCTGAACTTATCGCCATGATGGAACACTGAGTGCAACCGTAGCGAGTCTTTTTATCGCCTTTACGATGTGGTCGACTTTCATTATGGCGATCAACAACTGTCTCTGTGCGACGTTTCTCATCCTTGCAATCCTGCCTGTTGCTTATCTCCGTAGCTGAAATGGTTTCCTGGATGCCCATATCGTCACCCTTCGTGAGATAAAAATATATTTATCTTGTGGCTTGTGACTTGTTGACATCTCGGCTAGGTCCGCTATGCAGACCACTTTGTGGACCCTGCTCTAGGCTTTTGCGCCGGAGTTAACTTCTTCATTTTCGAAGCAGCCCTGATACCCTTTGAAATCGTTGCATTTAACGTTGTGCTCAAGTTCTGGACGGACGAGATACCCTTAATCGCAGTCATATGCTTTGTGATTGTAACCTATGCGTGGGTCAACTCCAATCTCATCCTTACCAGAATCGATTCATTGACCGGACTTGACATCATAGACTCCTGAATCTATTCGCCGTCAAATATTATGGAGGTAGATTTCTATCCGATCTTCTCACTCCAAATTTACTCATGCGTGCTAATAGAGGCTGAATTCTGGTTGGCTCTCGGCAAGGTCCTCCTAGCCGCCGGTTTAATTTGCTTCACCTTCATCACTATGGTGGGTGGGAACCCCCATAGGGATGTATACGGCTTCCGCTACTGGAAATGTCAGTCTTTCACTGCATTTAGACATTCCAAAGCTTATACCTGGACCAGCATCGAACGTTCCAGGAGCGCCATTTGCAGAATACATCAAAGATGGCCACCTTGGACAATTCCTCGGCTTCCTAGCATGTCTCATCCAAGCCTCCTTCACAATCGCAGGGCCAGATTATGTCGCAATGACCGCTGGTGAGGCCCGAAAGCCCCGACAAGTCCTTCCCAAAGCGTTCAACAGCGTTTTCTATCGCCTCACGACCTTTTTTGTTCTCGGTTCCCTCTGCGTCGGAATAGTCATTCCATATGACGATCCCGACTTGCTCAACGCCATCTCGAATGCTCATCCCGGTGCAGGAGCATCGCCGTATGTTATCGCGATGCAACACATGGGGATCAAGGTTCTCCCACACATTGTGAATGCGCTTATTTTGACTGCCGTGTATTCTGCTGGGAACAGTTACGTGTACTGTGCCAGCCGGACGTTGTATGGTCTGGCTTTAGAGGGAAAAATGCCGCATTTCTTGACCCGGTGTACAGGACGTGGTGTGCCCATTTACTGTGTGGCGATCACCCTTGCCATCGCAGCGTTAGCTTTCTTGCAGGTCTCGACTAATGCTGCAGTTGTCCTGAGTTGGTGGGTCAGGCATCTGATATGCCTTTGAAACGACGGACTGACGGCTTACTAGGTTTGTCAACCTTGTGACTGCTTCACAACTGCTTAACTATGCAATTATTGCGTTTACTTACACTCGTTTCTACGCTGTACGATATCTTCGTTGTCGGATAATCGTCTCCATTGGCTGACTTGCTCTCTCAAGGCCTTAAAAAGGCAAGGAATTTCGCGCGATTCGCTGCCACACAAGAGCTTCTTGCAACCATTTTCTGCGTATGTCACTGTCCCGAATTGGCGTTGAATATATGGACTAAAGCTGGCGACAAAAAGGTATTACGCACTAGCTGGAACCTTCACCATGGCTTTTGTCGGAGGCTACACGGTCTTCTTACCCGGAAACTGGAACGTCCCATCGTTTCTGTTTTCCTACACTATGATTGGAGTCCTCCCAGTCTTATTTGTAGCCTGGAAGATTATCCACCGGACTAAGGTATGGTTGATACCCAGTTCCTGAGTTCGATGTCTGATTACAATCTCAGTGGCGAGACTTGGAGAAGGTTGACTTCTTCGAGAGTGAACGGACAGACGTTGATCGTTATGAACGCGATTTTGCGGAATAATCGAGTCATTTCGAGATTGACTTTTATTCAATTTCGATTATGATTATGAACTGGATTCAAGGAACAGCGAATGAATACAGTAGAAATGTGTTATAACGTGGTAAATCAAGCAGATTCTGGAGGATTGGCTGCTCTGCGACCTTCTGTGCGAATGGAATATCCGTATCCACCTCCAGGTGCTCCCGGAACGTCACCAGGCCCTTCATAATAGAGTTTCGAGACATCGTAGTTGCCTGAAGAAAAGAGTAAGATGGGAAGAACGTGAGATCTTATTGATGCCATACCGATGAACTTCCAACCATCTTCCTTCACGTGGTACAGGTTACATGTATTACCGGAGAAAGCGTCACGATGACCAGCAGCGAAGATGCTACGCCTGCCGAGTTCTTGCGCTTCTTCATCCGTGAGATCCCAGCGATATCCCTGGTCCAGCACACCATAGGCGAAGGTACTACCAGACCCTACTGAGAAGAGATCGCCTTTCAGACGCGTACCATCGGAGTCGACGTAGAAAACTGCAGGTCCTGTTTTATCCCAGCCACAAATCATCGTTCCCTGGACATATGAAGTGAGGATGAAGATCCCGAGTAAATTTGAAGATGACCCACCATACTTAGACCCATTCCCTTGTAGCTATACACGAGATTGCTGAGGTATTTGCTAGCGGCGGACACGGAAATCCGTTCACGATTACGAAGTTCATGTAGACGGCAGTGCATGCCCAGATAGGTTTCCCAGAACTGACAGTCGGCTGTAAAGGAGAAATAGAACTTGGGCATCGGGCACGGATTTAAGTTCAGGGTACATACCAGCGCCACCGGCCATAGTTCCAAGTAGATATGGGTTAATTTCGATGACCTTCTTGACGGTACCGGAAGCTGGTGGGGTGCAATCAGTAACAGGGCTTTGGGGCGAGGGATTGGAATATACCAATGTAGCTCCCTGCTGTCGCTCGCGAATCTACAGCTACAATAACACCGCCCTGGAATCTAAAGGCTAATGTTGTTGTACCGTGTTGGATTTTGATTCTGCAATTAGGATCGGCATGGTCGTCGGTGTGTAATCGGAGAAAGGCAGCCGGCTTTATTAAACACAGGACATTAAGCGCTGACTCTGGAAGTCAGGAGAGCAGAAACGCACGTCTGGGACGGCAGGAACGGTGAAAGTGGGGATGCCCTTAATCATGTTACCGAAACCGCCCTGGGAGCCCCATGCAGCGTCGGAGTGGTCATCTTCCTCGGCAGCAATAAGTTTTTGAGCCCGTTTGAGCTGTGCAACGGCACTGTGTGTTGAAAACTGGTTGACGAAGGTGTTCATGGGTGGATAAGATGTGAGGTGACGCGGCCGCGTTTAGATGAGTACGCGTATGACTGATCGGCTGTTTGTCTACGCTGTCTGGGGCAAACACTGATCCCATAGGTGCTATCTACGGCTTTGGAATGAATGGGCGCAAGTACTTGTCAATATATTCCCCCGGTACGCCCTCCTTTATGGCGTCTGCAACCGCCATGTTCATCCGATAAACGTACTCCGTCTTCGGAGGACTCTCTGTCGTTCTCTCGACATCAATATAGATCAGATTCTCCATCTCAACCTCCACAGGCGAGTCCTTCGTGCCAAGAAACGTCACAGGATAGTGCTTTTTGAGGTAGTTCTTAGGCACGTTCTCGTATCTATCGAGGGTTTGCTCGTCGGATTCGGATATATCATAGACAAGGCCATAGACCTTGTCACCTGGCGACTGGACGATTGTAGCATATCCTCTCTCGTTGATGATCCACTTCCTGTGAGACAAAATAAGCGACCTCCTCATCAATGGATACAATCAACATATTAACCAGTCCACGAGGTATGCAATACCCAAGTAGTTGTTTTGAGGACACCGACGGTTCATCTGGTCCTGCCACATATTGCTGCCATAGCCAAAATAAATGGTGCGGGGTCTGCTTTTGACCATCTCGTTGGCAAGCTTGGGTTCGGTGTAAAGGTGTGGGAATGGCTGCAATCAACGATATGGCATTCGTAACGCTCTTTTCAATGCCAACCTTCCTGACGGTTGCAGTGATCAGTGAATATCATTATCATGATCGCAGCTACCATAAATTCGTGAGTGATCACAGTGGCAGTGTAGGTTACGTAAGCATTCTAAAATCTACCTTGTTACAATCCTGGTCCTTGACTTTTCCAAACCATACGACCAAGGATCACCATACGTGAGGTCACCAATCCGTATCAAAATAATTAGAAGATGGAAGACAAGACAGAAAAAAAGGCATGGCCTCTCGCTGACGCACCTTTGACGAACTCGGTATGTAAAATCATAGCTCGTTTTGAAATATGTACATTGATTCTACGCGTCACCTCGCGGCGCCAGATCCTCGATCTTGTCCAGCAGGCTACCGCATATAAGCAGATCAAGAAGGGTGCCAATGAAGGTGGGCGCGAGTGCTTCTTGAAACTTGGGGTCTCACTGACTTGGCCATTCTTAGCCACCAAAACTCTAAACCGTGGTATCGCGGAAATTATCGTCTTGACTGCCGATACCGAACCCCTTGAGATCTTGCTCCACCTCCCCCTTCTTTGCGAGGAAAAGGTACAGCACTTAATTTTTGACCTCCTATTTCGTCAGCTCACCCAAAAATACAGAACGTTCCTTACGTTTTCGTCCCCTCAAAAGCTGCCCTCGGACGTGCTTGCAACGTCACCCGCCCCGTCATCGCTGCCAGCATAACCTCTGGCGACTCCCAATTGACAAGCCAAATCACCACCATCAAGAACGCAATTGAGAAGCTCCTTTTCTGAGCGGGAGGTTCTTTGTGCTTCATCTTTAGTCGTAGATGCTGTGTATCCCTAGCTTACCGATATAATTTGCTGTCTGCATCTCGAGCACTGTAATAACGACTAACTTCCCGGAATGATGCTAAGGTATAACAGAATGTTTGCAGAGTAAACCAATACGAAAGGATCACAGACAATGTATAGACAGAGACTATCGTGCTAATATGATTCTAATAGTGGGCAGATTAATCAACTGACAACTGATACACTCAAGTTGCAACTGGAACAAGGGAAATGGCACGTTATTTGGGTATATTCTCTCTCGCTTGCTGTCGGACTCTCCGCCTGGAAGGTAAGTCGATGAGAATCGATGATGCAGCCTGCAGTGTTGGAACACTCACTCATAAGCAGTCTTGTCATTTCTGAGAGCGAGGTAGTTGGTTGGATCAGTGTGTCTCTGCGGTGTCGAGTAACAAAAGGTTAACTCACTTGAACATCGTATACGCGTCACTTTGTGCTGGGTCGCTCACGTTGGGGTCGTCAAGAAGGTCTTGAATACCCAGCAAAATCTATTCATAGTTGAGCTAAGGTCACACGACGACAGGTTAAGCGCCTTACCTGCTTGATCGTAATCGCAGGCTTCCATGATTTCTCTTCATCGAGAATGGATAAGCAGACTGTCCCTGATGGATAGACGTTGGGGTGGAATAGTGGTGGCGTGAATTTGCCTAAGTCAAGATTGGTAAAGATTATCACACCCTACGGCATTACCGTACGCACACTTCGGGGGTTTAGAAGGATAGTCTACGGATTAAAAAGACGGCTTCGGCAGTTGGTCTTGCAGCGAATAAGGGGGAGACGTACCTTCGGGGAACGTCATGGTGAGCTTATACAGCCCACCTTCCCAAGGGGTCTACCCAAGGAGAAATTCAGCATCAAGCGCTCCAATAACGACGCGTTTCACGCTGAGCTTGAACCGCGTCAATGAACCAGACATACTCACACCTGCTTTGCCCGGGATGCCAACTTCCCATTCCATCAAGTTCATCGACCCATCCTGTGCTTTGGTCGGCTTCGCATAAAATCCCTAGAATCAAAGAGGCGGGAAGATTAATTTTACAGGTCCGAAGAAAGACTCGAGGCCAGTTCGGCAGGGGTACGACTTCAAGTACGCCAGGGCGTCAAGCGTGCATACGACGTGTGATCTATGTGCCACCGAGCACTAGACTCACAAAGTCGAAGATCAAGCTGGCGAGGCCTCGGATAGTCCGTTAATGATATCATAAAATTGGTGTACACTCACAAAGGGATGGTCCTTCCGCCATTGCTTGCGCTCCTCCGCAAGTCGCATTCTGCATATTCCTGACATTGCCGTGAGTTTGGAAGTGGTAATCCAGCGGAGTGTAGTACAATATAAGCAGATGGGTTAGCGGGTCCTTCATGGCAGCATCATTACAGTCGCTGAGTCAGCAGCTTCTAGATTTAATATACTCAAACAAGATCTCTCCTGTTGTTCACATAGTACTCATTGTTATCGCGGACTCTATGCCAATCCTCCACTGCCTTGAAACCCTCAGCTGTCCCTTTCACTCTTCCGATTTATCTAGTTGTGCTTTTCTGCCCGTAATTCGCGTTCGCCACTACAAGTAGGTGTCTACACTAGCGCCAACATGTGCCTCTACACCTCTAAACCGGGATAATCCAATGTCGTATCACTGGTTTTTGGCGACCGGCTGTGTTGTTGGGGCACATTGTACAGACCCAAAACCAATCGATCACTAAGAGTCGTTGATACCCTGTCTGCGCACGACTGGGAGTGCTTAGAATAAACCTGAGAGAGAATGCAATGACCGCCCGTTACGACAGCAACAATTGGACGACGCGCTGAGATTTTCTTATGAAGGTGACACACAAGAATGAGCTCTTTCATCACTCGGAGCCATTCGACGCGTCTGCCTCCTTTCGGAAAAACCAAGCTCATCTCAAACGTGGAACGTTTCTGAAGGTCGATTAACCATTGAGTACCCATGTGTGTTACTCGTATCCAAGACAAGCGTGGAATGCGGCAGCGCTTCTAGTCACTTCTTGCCAACGAACTTCTTGTTGCCCAAACGGCCTTGCAAGCAGAGCACACAGCCGAACATGTGCACACAGTCAAACATGTGCACACGGCCGCTTCTGATCAAACTCAAGCTCCTTACGCATCAATAGAAATCCATGCGGAATATCATCAAGCGGAGCAGGGATCGGCGGCTATACGATCTCAAGCCTAAGGAAGAGTCAGTGTAACGACACCAAGCTCTAGAAAAATGAATGACCAAGGCATGTGGGACAGGAAAGGAACCCGAAAGTCACACCCCTCAGGTGGATGATTATATGACGCTTCGGAACAAGTTGCTGAAGGTCGTGAGCAGGAACCTAAAACAAGGTGGCGTACAACAAGCATCGGCAGGCTTTGGGCAATGTGCCTCGCCTTCATCCTGATGTTTGGTCATCTGGACCCCGGATTAGACCATCAGGTTGAAATCTCGTCAGTTTCGGAAATCCATGCAATACCGTTCGTTTAACCAGAGTTATGTTCAAGTGTAGCCAAGATAGAGATCGTTCAATCCGGCGTCCCATATTTGAAAATACATCCTCAAGTTGATTATTAGCTCCCGAGCTTGGCGAGCATCTTCAAGAAACCTAAATGGTTAACCCCTCGGGGTGTCAGCCACAGAACTCAGCTCACATGCGTGAGGTGTGGCACAGAATCGGACAATCCGGTCTTGCGACGTACCAGACCACGTCTGCTGGCTCTACCTTGACGCGGGCGGTGTAAGAGTGGGCCTGCTTCATGGAGGCGTGCACGGGAAGCAAGAAGATTTTTGGCCCATGCCGCGAGCAGCGGACAAAGAAGTCGATGAGTTCGCGGGCGACGGAAAAATCCATTGTGACATGAAGTATGGCCACGGCCTTCTGTACATACACAAGTATGAGTATAGGACTAAATAAAGAAAATGATGCCAGCCTTCGTAAGTGTGATGGCCGTGACAGAACGGGTTCCCTGTCAGGCTGACACTGCTCGTTGCCCGGAGACTCGAGTTTCGAAGACCGAGGATTAAATTTAAACCAACGAAAAAAGAAAAAGATAATCCGACGTCAAAATCTCAGCGCCGAGATGAAAGATATTAATAGGAAATCGAGATAGGCTGGAGACTGCGAAAGTTCAGTAACTTCAATCAGAAAATGCACTGAGAAGGCACTCACCTGGGAAACTGTCTCCCAGAATACCTTCTTCCACCATGGTGTCCGCATTCCCGTACTCAGGAGGTGGGAGTGTTTTCCGGAATGACAAGTCTCCGGGTTCTCGAGGTTGTCAGTCGGCGGGTCAGGCGCGCAAGACATGGGACGCGAATTGTTGTAGAACGGCTTCAGTAGCGAGGTCTCCAACGCGTACTCCGTCTTATACATGTCATAAACCTCCTCCATTCCGCTTATCCTGGGCCTTCGAATCTCGTCGCGCGCCCAACATAACAGGACCTCTGATCCCGCTACTGACCCATTGAAATACGCGCGCTCAAAGCGCGGCAGCATTTCGAACCATTGTGCGGACAACATCCGCTGAGCATGTTCATGGAATTGCATCTGCGACGGTTCAACGCGCAAGACAAACACCCGTAGGTTGGTCAATTTGTGGACATGTTCCACAATCTTCTGACCACTGCGTATCTTTCAACCGTGTTAGTCCACGTCAAAATCCGATGATGACTTCCTAGATCATACCTGGGGATAGCTTTGAATAGTCATCCTCGTGTCCTCGAGTGACAAATGAAGTACTTCCAATGAGGTTAAGTGCGATGCTAAGATGGCGAGGTCTAGCTCCTTGGGGAAACCCTCGTGTAACACGAGTACTCGTAATCTCGAGAGTGCTGAAGACGTCGAGTCGAGTGTAGAGAAAGGAACGGGAGAGACGCCATTCCAAACGAAATTCACGATTGGACGGGTCGCTGCAAGCAGTTGGAAGTATTGGAAGTTCCCTGATAGCGTTTCGAGGTCTGGAAAGGCGGTGGAGGCGATGGTGTAGGTGGAAGGAGCGGCATCAGGTCCAGTAACCATCTCCAGGGTTCTGATGCGGGACTGAAAAGCCAAGAAATTGTCTAGCCGCGATTCGAAAGGGACATACCAACGGAAATCCCTCCAATAGAACTCCTCCAGCTGAAAATTATGTCCTAGCAGGGTAGGCTCCGTAGGGAAATCCTCGTCAAGTTTGTCGGGAAAGATGAAGCGCAACTTTTTGAGCTTCGTCATGGAATTGAGCGTTTGACGTAAGTCGCTAAAGAGGGTTGATACATGGGATTCCGAGTTGCGAAGATAGCATCCAACGTCAAGAGTGAACTCCCGCACGTAGGACGCAAGCTGGGAGTTAGATGAGATGATGCTGAAGAGAACATTCCCCGACGCCAGTGCTTTGTGATCCCAGGACGAAACTAATTCGACCTTCCTATATAGGAGAGGTCTGGCTGCGTAGAAGCATGCCCGAGATACGAGACACAAGGCAACCAAAGTTCGTAGGTCACCCTCTGAGTACTCGATAACCAGGTTGATCAGCTCTTGAGGGAAGTTCATGGTGATGAGAGGGAAAGGAGAGTTGGGAAAGCCTTAGGAGAGGGAAATAGCTGTGACCCGACATGATGATTGTGACGAACCCCCTTTCTGGCATTGTTTTGACTTCTAATCTTGTCGTCGAGGGAATATAAGGGTATAAGTAACGAGAAGAGGAATCCAAACAAAGGCAAAACTCGGTGGGTCAGGCTTGCCCCACTCGGCTACCGGCATGTGTTCCGACTCCGGAATCCGGGGAATTATTTGGACATTGGGGTCTATGGACACAAGTATATATGATGTCACGAAAATCTTGAGTAGAAACAGACAGGGTGCATATGCATCTCAAAATCTGTATGAACCTACAAAGTACGCGCTATCATAAATATGGAGGCTGGGGTCACAGTCCGCGAAGCTTACACTGCATAGTCATCACACAAATCGTCAGCACAACCCAGTCGTTATCAAGCCAGTTGCAAGAATACCTAGTAGGGAGAGGGAGAGGGTTTGGGATATGAACCTCCATCCCCCTCACGGCCTCCATGATATTCGCGCGTCTTACGCATCCGTGCCATGTTGGCAACTCTGCGAGGATTATATTGCTTCAGCGGTCTACCGACTCGCCCCTCGATCTTTGGAGCATTGAGATAGCTCCGCTCGTGTCTCGCTAGGGCTTGCACATTAGGGTGACTGTTTCGAGATGCCCCCGCGGCTGGTACGGGAATGCTAAGCATAATGAAGAGGCCGGAAAAGACGAGGATGTGCGTGATTCCCGACAACGAGATTGAGACCATGACTGTCTATGTCAAAACCGAGAGAAAGAGGTACGTATACGTGGATGGTGGGCGCGATGTGGGGTGGTAGCAGTGGCAGGATGTGAAATAGATGTGGACTACTAGAGGGTGTAGATAAGCATGAGGGCGAATGTATATAAAGGGCCGAACAGCAGTGGCAGTACTTTGTGCGAAAAAGCGCGAAGTGAGGGACTAGCGAGGTTGTGAGGCTTACGTCGGGAGCGTTGTCGTGATCAAAGTTGGTGATGATGGAGTTTCAGGTTTCAGCAGGTCCTTTATTCTCGACTGCAACTCCACAGGCTCAACAACAAAGGAGCCATGAAGGCTTCTGTGGACAGTTGCAATGGAACAAGATTGGAACAAATATTGTTGAACGAAGCTTGGGACGCAACACGAGGTTGAAGATTGTCCCCCATCTATAAGCCGCATGTGGCGGAGAGATCTCGGTAAGAGAGCCCTTGCCTTTCTCGACACAAACAAGCCTCTAATACCCGTTTGACTGCCCAGGCAATTGGCTCTAAGCCTTTTTCATTGTCCTTGGTCCAGGAAGGATGTTGTGCCAAAAATAGAACCCACAATAAACAGGAGTATTTATGTAATACACCTAGTTACACTCCATTTTAGCGCTCGTCATTCACTGGTTCTCTTCGAACCACGACAACGACAGCAACGAGATACCTCCGCGAGTACCGCCTCTCCGCTTCTACTCCATTCTCTTGAAGATCTGTGCCGTACTGTCATCGGCTCGTTACTCAGCCTCCTGGGAAACCTCAAATATTTATCTCGGCTTCGGAATTTGTCAACTCGCCACCGGCGGCATCTTTGGCTCATACCGGATCACTCGCGCTGCTTATTGGGGACAGCCGAGGTAGCTGCACTGCTAGTACCCTACTTCTCAGCATCCCGCGACTTGTTCTCCCCACCCCACGTGTCCTACATACCCCAGTCTAAATTCAAACAACTCCGTAACAATTCTTTCGTGGTATTCTCGAACAAGCACCCACACGAATGGCTCAACCGTCGATTCTCAACGTACACACTCCAACGTCGTCCTTTGCAATTTTCCACTCATGTACGTCTGGACTATACAATTCATATTTGTACGAGTTGGCTGACGGTGGGTTGCACCTCCTATATAGTGAACCAAGAACCCCTGACTGCATTGTTTAGCAAGCTCAGCAAGAAAGTGCATACGGACTATCAAGGCAAACGCGTTGGGGCCGGGTGGTTGAAATATGAATACAACGGGTCCGTATGGGATTTGGATGACGGTGAGTAGCCTCGCCTGTGTTGAGCCATACATGCATCCTCACGTCTGTTTTTAGAATCAGACTATGCAATATTCTCATGGAGACAACAAGATTATCAATTTGATTCTCCAAATGTATCGACAACTGTCTCGAACGTAGCAATAGGCGAGCCTGGACCGAGCCGACTTCCAGCATCCTCCTCGAGCCCAGCAACAAGACCGACACCCACCTTGCACTTGCACGATCCAGCACAACCACTTCCTGTTCCTCCAGCATATAGGAATCCCTCGTTCTACGCCTTTCATATTGAACCTACTCAGAAGAGATCGCCTGCCCCGTCGTCGGCTGGCAGGTCAAGCAAGCGGAGTAACCGAAAGAAGGAGAAGAAAGAGGATGATGATGAGAAGGATGACGTGCCCAAGTTGATGAAACAGTTCGAGGAGTTCCACAATGAGAACGGGGTTAGGACTGTAATGGGAAGTATTGGTCCAGTACAGAATGGTGAGTGCTACTTCACTTAAGCGTCAGACGACGCGTTGGCTGACACCTATGGATAGTTAGGATGCTTCTGAAAGCCGGATATCGCCATGTTTACATATCCCGGAAATTTGCGCAGAAGCATGGTTTTATTCCACGAGATGCCACGCCAGGCAACTACGGCTATGGTGGCCTAGTAAACATTGGGACATGGCCAATTACCCTGGTGACCTCGTCTTCGGCTGGTCATGAAGAAGCTTCGGATTCTGCTCACGACTGTCACGACAACAGTGATAACTGGATTAGCGAAGGAGAAAGTTTGCTTAGACCGCCTGCAAGAGCCGGAGCAATTGGGATGGGAATCTGTGGAATAGGACAAGGGCATGGATATCGGCAGGGCAGAAGGTCGCCTGCGCCCAGCCATCAATCGACTTCGAACCCTGCACCGAGTATCATTGTTCGCTCATCTTCAAGGTCTTCGACTGGCACTTTGCATCAGGTTAATGGGACCGATGGCATTAATGCTAATCTGGTACAACACCATCACCACCATCATACCCACCACCAGCATCCTGATCAAGACCAACAGCAGAACGAGGTCAGAGCGAAACCAACGGTGACAAATATCCAGGTTTATCTTTCGGAGGAGCCGCATTTTGATGTTGTGCTTGGTCGGTCGTTTTTTGAGAAGAGGCAGATAAAGACAAGCTCTATTGACCCGACGGAGGTTGTTTGCTTGGACACGGGGGAGAAGATTGAATGCGAAGTTGTTATATTGAAGGACGGTAAAGGGGAGATAGTTACTGTTACATGATTGTGTACGGACAATAGTTGTTTATCGAGGAGAAAGTAGGGAGCATCTGATTGTCAGCAACTGTCAGGATGATAGGCACTTGAGCAAGTGGCAGAGTATGTCATCACGTGATGAGCGTGGGTGCTGTATTTTTTGTTTTGTCCAGAGTCCAACTCGGACACGATACAGCACACACATCCGAGGTAGCAGGGCGACCATGTCCGCCCTCGCCCGTCTCTTCCATCATATACCGCCAACACGCCGCTCATACTCCTCCTTCGGTGGTGGACGCTACTTTAACTCCTCCAAATCCGCCAAGTCTCCAGTCGCTACGGCAAAGAGCAAGTCTGACTCCTCGGACAGAAACCCCAAGGATTCCTCAACCGATGCCTCGTCCGCTTCCACGAAGACTCCACCCAGCAATAATACCTCTTCCACGCCTAATGCTAAACCTACTTCGAGCCCTGCGTCCCCGGAACCAAGCCACGATGCAGCAGCTCAGCCATTCCGGAACCGCGCGTCTTCGTCATACCTGCAAGGGTACCCCCCAAATCCGTATCATAACTACCTAAGCAAGCATCCCATCGTCAATTCAAAGGACTTCAAAATTCACCAATTCTTCTCTCTGCATCGGCCCCTTCTGCTCATATCCAATCCTCAGTCTATTTTTTCGTCGGCGCCTCCGGACGCACCTCTGCTCCCTTCACCTGTACTTGAACAGGTACAGGAGGGTAAAAATAGTGCGGCTGATATGGACAAGTTACCGCCGTCGCCGTTCACAACTTTGAATTTGGATGGGTCGTTTGCGCCTGTTGCGGGTGTGGACGGTGATGCGGAGGCTGCGCGACAGTTGCATCATACGATGACTATGAATCGGGTTGGTGCTGTTGTTTCGTGGGAGGAGACGTTGAGGAATTTGGGGCTGGATGTGAGTAAGGATGCGGAGAGGGTTCAGTTGCAAGAGCAGTGGGATAGGGAGTGGGAAGAGGTTATGTTGGATAGTGTGAAGAGGAAGAGGAGAAAGAAGATGAAGAAACATAAGTAAGTGGCTTTACTCGACGTATGGAGGTTGTTGTTTCTAATGATGGGTCCCTTTGTGTGTGTAGGCTGAAGAAGCGCAGAAGGGTGAGTCGCTATTTCGCTAGGGGATAAGGCTGCCACTGATCCCTGTATCTCTCTAGGCTACTCGTGCTCAGCGGATGAGGATTGGTCGGTGATCTGGTGCTCGTCTAGCTGCTTTGGTACTTTTAGTATTGTCAGCAACATAATCCAATTTAATTTGTTATACAATTTGCCTCGGTCACTGTTGGACAAAGCCAACTTGAGTTAATCGGGGATCCCAAGAGGCTTGCCACACTGATGTCATACGACATAATGCCCAGGTCACTCTTACTTTTCCATTCTTAGGCTTAGGGGGTCAGAATATACGCAGGTAGAATAGTATATTTCTGCACGGCCTTATCACTCCTTTGACCCTCGACGGACACGGCATCCCATTATCCCATTATCATCGACTTTGGGTTGAAAAGCAATGCAGATGACTCATGCTATACCTGATCTTCTCGTCCGTTCTACTCTGAGCCCTACGAATCGGAACTAGTTTAAATGGGATTGTAATGACGTTCTTATTCTGCACAAGGTAGGACAGACGTACTTGGCCACTCCAGTAAATCCTGGAAGGGACACGTTCTCCAAGGTTCTTAGGTAGATAGAATGCCAATGTAAGATACGACAGAGGGGGAGCAAGTATTTTTTGAGTCACACGAGAAGGAAGGGAGGTGGATTCAGCGCCAGTGGTGAAGTCATAGTAAGTTTTAGCGTGCTTGGGGGAGAGTGGGCAACGGTCGAGACCGGGGAAGCGGGGAAGATGCTGACGAGACATTGAAAGAGAGTTTACGAGTTATTGATGAAAGTATCCGTTGAGGAGGTGGATGGTCCCCCCCGGAGTGCAGAAGGCAAAGTGAATCCTAAGCGGAGGTACATAGGCGTCTACCGGCTGCGCCCATACGTGTCCATCATAAATGCAACGCTCAGGCAAGGGCCCTATGGAATGCAACGCTCAGGCAAGGGCTCTATGGGACAAAGATCAGATATTTATTGGCCGCCAAACGTGTTGGACGCATTCAGCGTCCTGCAGCCACGATGGCAGAGGACTTGCGAGACGAATGAGTAGACTGCAAAATGACGTCATTTATCCTCCTGAGTTGAGAGTTCATTGACCATACCCACTGCTAAAGTCCAAGAAAACCCAAGTTGCGCGGAAGATTGTCAGCTTCAGTAATACAGTATCTAACGGTGTATTGAGCTGGTACGAGGTAAGTTAAACGAGAAGGAAAGGTTGGCAGGGATGTGAGATGATGGTTAGGTAAGACAGTGGGTGTCATGAGTGTTAGTGGAGATGAGGTCTGCCGGGCACTCGTCGCTCGCCGTTCTCGCCATGGACGACCTCCCGTCCCTCCACAACATCTCTTTCGGTCTCAATCTCACCTCCATCCTCGACTATCTCCCGAGCAAGCTATTGTCCCGGTTCATGTTCAGGTCAAAACCAGCGGCCAGTCCCACAGACCTTGACTTGGGTGCCTTACCACCATCGACCATCTCTGATTTTATGGCAACAAACGACTGGGAGACTCCCCTCACGCTCGCAGCGAAACCCCAGGCGGGTGGTTCAAAGACAAAGCTCGCTGCGTCCCATGCAGATGAGCGGTCGTTGCTGTTGGGTCCTCTCGGGTTCTTCACCTCTGGTTACATGCTCGGCCTGTTCCTCATGGTGAGCCCAACCTTGTTTTGTGTGCCTCTCGTTACTCATTGCACGACACATAGGCTTTCGTCCTCCACCGCCTACATCATACCGTAATACCGTCTCGGTTACCACGAAGAAGCTTGCTGAGGCGTGGAAGACATTCTGGCCGCGCCATTGTATTCATCCGTATCTATCGCTCAATATTTCCAATCGACCTCTCTCGCACGCATACAAGATTCATATTGCAACTTCCGACGTTATGCCTCTTGTTGAGGATGTGCCTCTTATGGGGTTTGATTATCTTGCAGACGTCTGGAATTTATCCCGAAACATTCCCGGCGTGGACTCCGGAGCGGGTAGTTGCGGTGGTGCAGAGGTTAGGTCATTGGGCTTCGCATAAACCCATGGACGATGTCTGCTGGATCAGCTTTTGTTCATTGGGTTTAGCGTATTTCGTGGAGAGTTTTGTGCGTAAGCTGGATGAACTAGCCAACGGAACCACGGAGGAGATACATCTTGGCAGGCAGATGTCTCCATATAATCTTGTATGTGGCGAACCTTCACATCTATTCCTTACGTGCTCATTTTTACGCCACATAGGTTGCCCACTCCTTTGTTCTCTATTTGTTCTCTCTATCGGCTTCCCATGTACACAAACCGGACGGACTACCCGCAAGACCAGATACACACGCCCTCATCACAATGGGCATACCCCTTCTCCAGTCTACCATCTTCCATATCCTCTGCATCTCCAAGGAATACTCCAACCACCGACTAATTCCAACCGCACTCACATCATTCCTCGGTCTCCTCCATTTCCACGCTACACTCTTCATCCGCGGCTATCCTGCGGTTTTTCTTCCCCTCATCTCGGACAGAACAAATGACCCCAACAGCAATGTGTATTCCGGAACAGGATTTCGATCAAGCTACCCTTTAATGAACTATTTTTCCTGCCTCATCGAATCAGCGCTCATCGCCATCATACTCCTCACTGTTCTCCTCAACGCAGTTGTACAACTCCTTGTCAACGGCCGAGTGGACAGAGTGTTCACAACACTTGGCATCGCAGCTACTGGTGGTCCTACCGACGGCCCAGAATCTGACTCCACACAATTCTCATGGTCGAATCTACCATTTGAAGAAGAGTGGGGTGTGGTTTTGATGAGGATCGGAACGGCGAGTTTGGAAGCTACGGGGTTGAAGGGGTGGGGTAATGAAGTCGCGCCTATATCTGCCCCTGCGCGAGCGCCACCACAACTTGCCCGGAGACGCGGTAGAATGCCTCCTCCACCGGAACCACTGACTACGTTTGGAAGTGTGCGAATGGGAAGGTCTGGTGTTGGGAGAGTGTTGCCCGGGTATACAGTTGCGGACTCGAGTGGTCGTGCACAGACATCTGGACGGCAAATGGCTAGACCAGTACCGCTGAAAGGGTGGAATAATGAAGTTCGGTCGGTTGAGACGAATGCGGGTGGGTCTGCAAGGAGGGGTGTGGAGCGGCGGAGATGGGTGTGGTTACGCGAGCTGGTGAGGTTCTCGAAAGCGGCTAGTGCGGTTCTTTGGGGGTTGACGAGGTTTATGTGGTGGTGGGCATGTCGGTGGAGGAGTAGGAAAGGGTATGTTGATGCGGAGGCCGAGGAGAGATTGAGGCATAGACCACATATTACGGATGTGGATGGGACGAGGTTGAGTCATGCAGTGGAGGCGGAAAGGCAGAGGGGGGAGAGGGAGTTGTATGAGCGCTTCCTCAGGGGAGAAGAGATCAGTGATGATGAAGATGATGCAGTTGTGGATGGTGATGCGGATTCTGAGGATGAAGACGGGAGTGGGGGTTCAAGTGACGTTGGGGATGAGGGTGTTGCAGAGGATCGTCGTTCAATGGATCCGGGGTGGGATGCTTCCGTAATGTTGGAGGAGGAACAACAAGAGCGGGAACAAGAGGCTATTGCGCTTTTCACAGACTTCGTGAAGACTCAGGGAGTTGACGAGGGCAGTAGGCTGGTGTTGAGTCATCTAGTTCACGGCTCGGCAAGGACGACAGGAAGAGAGAATGCCCCTGCACCACCGTTAACACGACGGAGGTGGGGTGAGATGGGTAGGAGGTGGGGATTGGAGATCACAGAGGAACCGGATGTGGATGCTTGGGATTTCAGATTTTATTCTGCAAGACGAGATGAGGACACAGATGGGGAGCGGGATGCGGAGGTGGATTGGTCGGAGCGAGCGATGTGTATCATTTGTACGAGTAGAGCGAGGGATATTGTTAGCTGGCCGTGTCGGTGAGTTTGTTGATTTCCGAGTCTGGGTTTGTGTTCTGTCTGCTCACTCTGTATAATCACCCTCAGGTGTTTGGCGATGTGTGATCAATGTAGAGAAGTATTAGCTGCGAGAGGATCCCCAGGAAAGCACTGCTGTCCTTGTTGCCGTCAGCCGTACGTTCTGGTCTGCTTATCTATAGTACCTGAATTCGACCTGACGGTTGTCTACTCATTGTACAGGATCGATGGCTACTCCAGGATCTTCATTCCTTAGGTCTTGGAGAATTCCCGTCCCTTTCCTCTTCATATGCGTGCTTGTTTTGTTGATTCTGGATATTTTCCTGGTGTTGTAGTGTTATTTTCATATCAGGATGTAATACTCGCAATCTAGTACGCGTAGTTTGAGCTGACAATCTATTGCATGAAGGAGGATTATCTGCCTTGACAAAGCCCGGGAAAGTTAGTGCCACTTTTTCGAGCATGGTCGAAGCAAACGCTGGAACTCGGTCAGACCTGACGGGTTTTGGACCTGAACCTTGACGCTCAATTGTCATTACGACCTCTCATACTGCCAGGTATTGGCACCAATGACTGCTACAAGGCCATATTTGTTAGAGCTCATGTCACTATTGATTAAATATCCTCTAATAGTTAAACATGATCCTTCGTACCTCCTCTTCTTCCAAACGCGCCAATGCACTATACATTAATCTAACAAGGAGTTTACCAGAAAAGCCAAACCTTCTCTCATTGTCGTTCCCTTTCCAGAGCTGGTCGTCGCGCACACCGAGATGGAGCGGTCATCGCGGCAAGCGCAGTTGAGGTTCAACGATGCAGAGCGCTCATTGGCAGAGCAAGCGACAGCGGCGCCGTTCGAGCCTCCCTGGGATGGCCACCCAGATCTGATGGGATGTCTTGATCAGCAAGTGTGCTCGGAAAATTCAAAGTTGATGCATACTCCGTGATAATGATTGCCCTGCTGCCACATGCACCTCGGAGAGCAGGCACGACAGTACGGAAGACAAAGTCACCTGTGTGTTCCGCAGTGGCATTGGGATCATAGAAAGCACTACAGGCTCATGGGTCAAAACATTTAGGAGGGTCAACTTACTGGGCGTTCGCGCCGACGAAATCGCCGTTGCAGAACACGGGATTATCGCGGATGCTTACCCAGTTGAGTACTGTCGAGACAGGGGTGCTGATCTCTGCGGCTGTGAGGGTATCCGTAGGGCAAATCGAGTTGAGAGCGTTGCTTGTCCAAAATTGAATGACGACTTACTTCGTACTTGGCCGACCTTGTTCACGATGTTGTCCGGACTGTCCGAGTTCTGCGGTTAACATTAGTAGTTGCAAAGCCTGGATGGGATTTTAAGATGTCTCGACCTCATTGCCGATGGTCAACCCAATATATCGACCTGCGCCAAACCTCTGGACAGCGGCCTGGAACTGTCGCGCTTGATCACTGCATTTCATCAGAGCGCCGGGACATTACCACATCCCCACAACATAAGGAACTCACTCAATAGCACTGTTGGCGGATGCGATCCTCATGAGTACAAGCGTAACGTGCCGTAAGCATGTTTCCGCATGCATGACAACCAGAAGAATAAAAATTCCAAGCTCATGTCAGAGTAAATCCTGGCAAGAACTTACAATCCCGTCTGAAGATGCTCCGTTGAGCGCGTCGCAATCAAATCCAAGAATCCTAATCGATTTGAGCCCACTGGACTTGGCAAAGTTGGCCAGATCATTCCACTATTGTTTGAATTATGCACCAATGGTCCGAGTCGAGCTCATCAGCTAGCACTCGTAGAGGAGGAGCGATCAGCCTTTGCTTGGGTACGGAAGGTATACGTGCCTGTGCTGCCGATGGCGTTGATGCTGTGATACCTGCAAAGTTGGTGACAGCGAGAGTGCCACAGAGGAGTGCGAGAGAAGAGACGAAGTAATCGAAGGGCCTTATTGTAGATGCTTCTGTCTTCAAGGGAACTGAAGGTGGGAAGTGCAGGTATGAGATTCGGCTTTATACCCATTACTCCGGTAGATGCCTTTGAGTTCCTCTGTTTTTCTGTATCACAGGATGCCACGAATGTCATTTTCATGGGGCAATATGGCAAAGTCCTGGACAAAAATTGACAGAAACATGTTGGCGGGTTGTTCTGTGGCAACCTGATTCGTACTCGCATGGTGGTAAAGAAGAAATGCGATGATGGTATCGAAGCAATATGGTGAGCCAGAGTGGAAAGCTCAAAAATCTTTGATCCCGCTATCAGTTACAACCGAAGATGTCTTGAGGACTCCAGCTAACTTGTATTAAGATTTAGCCCCATAAATACACATCATATCTACTTTCTGGCATGTCTCATAAATCTGAGTCGTCTGCCAGAAATTTCAGAAATTCAACGAGCCGACCCTGCAATATGTGACTTGCCAAGCCAGACTGCCTGTGAGTGTAGTTGCACCTCCTTGTCTTCTTTCATCCAGCTTCATCCAGCACTTGAGCATGGCAAACAAATGACCATCTAAAAAGTGCAAAACTCGGTCCAGCTATAATGCTGACTTACCACAGTGTTGAAAGAGATGCTCACTAGATGCTGATGCTGTACCCTAAATGAGGTAAAGGTCTTTCTGACTAATGATCTCATGACTTGTCAGTTATGTGACCCCACCTGCAATTGTTTGCAGTAACCAATAGCATTAAGCTCTCTATGATATGACTCATAGTTTGCACTCATTTGTATATTGGTCTGTGCACCATAGAATAGGTATATATACTGTATCTTGACATGGTCAATAGACAGTTCAGTTTTCCTTTCTTACTCTTGTATGAGTAATTCCTCTCTAACTCAACTTCCATTGCTGCTACCTACTTCAAGCAATGTAAGTCTTTCCCCATGTGTTATACTTGCTAGTAACTGCTTGGTTATGGGCTCTAAGCTGCTGTTGCACTCTGATCATTAAATTGATTGAGTTTGCTGAAAGCATTGCTTGGTCTTACTTATAATGGAGAATTGAGCCATATTCTTCCCTCACTCTGTTCTCAACTTTTACTGAAGGGTTTGTGTCCCAGGTACAATCTCAAACTTTGGATATTGATGTCTTTATATTTCAATAGTAATGTGCTAAAACTCTTAGACTCTAAATTTAGTACTAAGTACCTTCTTGGAGAAGACCTTAAAAATTTGCAAGAGGTTATTTATGTTGAACTGACTATCATTTCTGTCAGAGTTGACAAATAGCAGTAAATTATAAACTTTCAGAAGTAATTCATTATTAAGAGAGAAAACTGCTGTAAAGGAGGATTACATTTTGCACAAAAAAATTTCTAGTTATAATATCTTTAGTTATAGTATCAATAGCATGGAAAACTAAGTAGTTAGAACTACTAATTGAGCTTGTCTTTGAGTACTGGCAGATTACAACAACATATTCTTCTATGATATATAGCTTACAAATTCAAGTAGTGTTTAATATTAAAAGTAAGTTAACTTAGTGCCTTGACTAAGTGAGTCATCTATAATTTCAACATATGCCATTAAAAAACTATGAAATCTACTATATGTCTTGAGTTATTATCTGATGGTCTGAGAGATTCATGTAGGACAAGTTTTAAGTGTGTAATTTCCTAAAATGAATTTTTTTTAAAGGTTAGAATGTTTAAGAATAGCAATAATAAAAGGATTGGTAAGCATGAGGAAGTTATTTTCTGAATCAGAAATAAAAAAATAGCTAAACTTATTATTTGATAGGTTATTAACTACTTCTTTGTATTTGAATAATAGCTGGTGGTCTAAACTAAAAAGTAAGTCCTGAAAAAACACCTTTCATATTTATTTATGTAGCTTGCAACACATGTTGCACAGGTAATTAAGTCCCATATAGTGTCCTTAATAAATAAATTTGGGCAAGTCCAAGTTGTAGCTATGAAATTTAGCAAAGGCAGGTGTTTTGTAAGTAGTTGCACTTACTATACATTAAAAGGAGATGATGGTGTTAAATGTCAAGTTTTCTTTGTTACTTTGCCAGCATTCGCAGCTTTTATATACTAAATAAAGTGTTTCATTTCTCCTGTGCTCCTTTCTGCTATGTAGTTCTGACTTTAAATAAATACTGTGAAATATCAAGAGAATTAGAACATGGATATAATATGTAACATAGAATCTCCAACTAAGTTTTCTGTATTTTTGCTTCACTCCTATATTTACAGGTAAACAAGAAAAACCTCTGCTACTTTCATGCAATTTTTAGTTGTCATTTCTGAAGTACAGACTATGTAAACAGTAAAAATAAGCTCCTTGGTTTCTTGATCTAAGAAAAACTTATAATCACTCTTATTATAGAACAAAAAGGCAATAAACCTGGAGACTTCCTGAATATATTTTTATAATGTATCATTTTTTTTCTGGTACTAGAAGGATAGTCTATTTGTAATTTGTGATTATATAAGAGAATTAAAAATAGAATCTTTATAGTATAAGATCAGAGTCTACTCAGTCCTTTTTAAAGCAGTTTGAGTTAATTTTACATAAAATCAAATCAAATATTAGAAATTAATTTTATCACCTTTTGAAAACTTTCATTATAACTGTATAAAAGTAGAGGAAGTTAAGTTTAAAGAAAGTAAAAAGAGAGTAGAGAAATGAGAAATTAAGACTCTTAGCATATAATGGCTACTATATAAATTTCAGCCAGAAGCTCAAGTTCTGAGAGTCCAAATTAATGAAGGGCCTCTAGTTTATTAACTTTCTGAAGTTATCCTAGTCATTATAGAGCCAGAAGTAATTTATGGAAGGTGGTGTTTAAAAGTAGCTGTAAGATGGAAGTGAAGGTCAGAAAAATATAATTATTAAGAATATAACATTTTTATTTTAATTTGTTGAACTGTTATGTTAGAACATGAGTTTAACCAGCTTTGAATACTACAATATATAAGTGTTTATTTGAAATAGGAAGTATACTATGGCAGTGTTTCTCTATAGTCCTAGTTGTACTACTGATATAACTACATTTCAGAATAGCATAAATAAGTGCAGAAATATAAATGAGAATACTTGCAAATGCATGTTAGCCAGCTACTTCTGGGTCATCTCCAGTTTTTCAACTAACTATCACCTTCTCGCCTATATCGCCATGTTTTTTAAAAAACAACAGTTTAAGAAAGCAGCATACTAAGCAGTAAAAATATAAATAAAATCATGGATGATATTGTTATCTTCTTTGGAAGTTGCAGTTAGGAACTTAAGAAACTCCCATTTCCTTTGGCTTTTGAGGAATACTTTCATATAATTATTTCTACTGTTCCAGAACATCATCTGGGACTCTATCTCCTACAAATCCTGTATTGGTCTAGAGTTAATTTGGTAGTCTGACTACGTTGCACTTGGACATATGAGAGGTTGCAGAAACGTTGAGCCTGTCTGCTTCTAAATTATCGTAGATTGTCAAGGATTTAGCACTTTATCTTCAGAGACAGTGCAGTCGCCATAAACTTGGGTAGGCCGTTGACCCAGGGTGATACTATCTGCAAGAGACTCTGGATTGTGACTGTAGGTCGTGTGAGCACATCATCTCACCCACCTCAAATGTAACCATAGGTTGTGTGAGCGCGTCATTTCACCCACCTCAAATGTAACCATAGGTTGTGTGAGTGCGTCACCTCACCCACCTCAAACGTGACTGTAGGTCATGTGAGTGTGTCACCTCACCTAGCTTTGAAACCACCATTTCTATTCCAAATTCTGTGTTATTTTGTATTAAAACAAGACAATTTGTCTGTGAGCTGTATGAGACTATTTGTCCACTGCAAGACTATCAGTCCACCTATACAGCAAACACATTAGGACACATTATTCCTCTTCCCAA